>JANEYF010005566.1:0-196064 GCA_029963845.1 Rhamnusium bicolor | reverse complement strand
TCCTTGACAAAAGCGCGCGTACACGTGTGTCATAGACATTCAATCCGCGGCGCAAAGACCTTGAAACATATGCCCGTATACGTATGTGATCAAGGACGGAGGAGAGGGCCGGTATATATACCCTACTAATATTGTCTGATGCCCTGTAAACACGGGGTCTCTCAATTGCAGCCACAAATGTGCGACTGGCTTCCTGTCAGTGGTTTCCTTTTGTGTTGTTGAACCTAAGTTGTACCTATCCTTACAACTTATAGCCGTCATGATTACGAGTAGTGACTCAGAAAACACGTGTCGACGGATTCATCCTTTTTTTGCGGGCAATACCCATTATCCTTTTCTTCCTGTTACATCCCATCCCGCAGTAACCTTCAAATTCTTTGTTATATATATATATATATATATATATATATATATATATATATATATATATATATATATATATATATATATATATATATATATATATATATATATATATATATATATATATATATATATATTGTTACAATATCGCCTTATCTAGGTAGATAATTAAGTAAAAATACAATATAATAACATAAATCGGGTGACTTATAGTAAAATAACGATTGGAATTACTTATAAGTAAATAATTCCTACTATAAAATGAATTTTAGAAAGAAACAGAGTTAATAAGCCAAGTACAGAGACAATTTATAGATTGGCAGATATTATTATGCATTATATGAGTAATAAAAGACTTTAAAAACAGTAAAATATGATTTTCTTGGATTTTGTGGGCGAGCGAATGAATAGGGGTAGTATTGTGTCTAAAAGCAAACATAAAATATTAATATTAGGGTAGAATAGGTTAACATAAATGTTTGTATGATAAAAATTTGTTAATTGACATGGACGATAGATAAACCTGGTGTCGTAGTGTAGATTTCAGCCAGCAACTCTGTTGAACCCAAATAGACAGTGTCGATCCAATGTTGAGTGAGGATTTGTAGTTGTAAAAGCACCAAAGACAGCCAGAAAGCTGGAAAATTATAAATTATTAGAACTATTATGTGAAATAGGTAAAGTTTAGGCCATGGGCGATAGAACATGGACAGTGATTATGTAAAATAGGTGAAATTTTAAGGAAAAGTGAGACGTTAACATGAAACAAATCGTTTCATGGTGAAAGTAAACTGCATAGTTGTAAATTGTAATAGACTTACCAAATTATAAGTATTGTGTGGTGTATAATCTATCAGTCAGAGTACGTTAGACAATGAACTGTAAAAGTGGTATTTATGAACCGCAAACAGGCCTGGAAATGCTTGCTGAGGTGAAATTCTTCAGTCAATAAGCTGAAAAGCATATAAAGCATAAACATTTTGTTAGAATAGGTCTAAAAGTACAAGTTATATAGAAAACAGTGAGATTATTAGGTAGTAATGGCAAAAACATTAAACAGTGCTACGTTTTATAAATTAATGTCTCGATTGGTAACAAAAATGTGATGTATAGTTAGAAAAGGTGAAAGACTTACCTAGTCATGGGTGAGCACATAGACTGGAACAGTTAAATAGTGTCCAGCCATCAAATTAGGTGGAATGTAAATGCTCAGGTAACGATGAGATGTAAAACCACTCACAGCTTATGTAATTTTGTGTAGACTTAAGATTTTTAACAGCCTGGTGCAAGGACAATATCCCATAGACATTTTACAAATGAATTTAGGGCAGCAGAATGTGTAGTAAATTGGCTAGAGATCAATGTTAGTGAAGGTACATGACCTACGAATAAAACATGTCATATTAGATTAAAATTGTATTGGTATAAGCTAAAATGTGTTAGGATAATTAAGTTAGGGTTTGAAATTGTGTTATTTGTCAAAATAGATATGTTCTGAGTTAAATATTAAACATTATTTCTATATTTATGGGTGTAAATTAAGTTAGGTTAGGAGTGTAGAAAATTTTGTTAAAACCCAGACTATTGTATATTAAAAGATGGGGAAAATTTTATTGTAAATGAATATCATAATAGTTTTTCATAAGGATCATTCATAGCTACAGGAACATAGAAAATACAAAATTTATAAAAATTTAATAAAAAACATAGTAGGCTAAAAGTTGAATTTTGACAAGTAAATTGGAAATCAAGCCATATAATTGGGCGATTTCGAGGGAGAAAAACAGTTTTTGATGGCGCTTCAAAGGGTGTACTACCTTCGTTTGTTAAAAAACTCCTAACCTCAAATTTGTAGCATGGATTACTAGATTAAAAAAAGGTTTGAAAAATAAAGTTTTGTGAGGTTAGAAATGTAAAGGAGATAAGTTAAAAGAAAATTATCATGTTCCATGTTCCTGGAAGCTATTATTATTAATATTAATTGTCAACAAGTGTTATAAAGAATGTAAACTTACCTGTCAGAAATTTTAAGTAATCCAACGTGTCACAGTGAACCAACAAAGTTAAGTGCAAGTAAATAGGGCACATCGGCGTTTAAAATGAAATAGTTTTTAAAACTAAAGTGTTTTTTGCAGCGATAATCAACAATTATTTCAAAAATAACAAACCAGTCCAGTTCAGATGACAGCATAAGAGCCACGCAGCGACATTTAGGAGAACTAGGGAGAAATGCGCTGTACAGGGTGTTCTCGGTTTAAAGTCAAATAAGGTTGGTGAAACGTGTTAAATAAAATTTTCATGTCTGTAAATTTAAAAATTGTATTTCTTTGTTTGTAATATCGTACATTTATCTATGTGTGTACATTATATGTTTGTTTTGCGAAAAATATTGCCTTTCATTTATTTGCCAGCATAGATAAGAATTTCATATTTTAATCAAAGTGACCAGAACCTAACCTGAGACAGTGTCTTGAGCTAGCCGAGGAGATTATATTTTTTTTTAAGCTATAGTAAAAGTAAGTAAGTGTCAATTTTTCAAATTCAATTTAATTTTTTTTTATGTGCAAAAATAATAAAAACACACATTTTATAATATTTATAGTTTTCCCAACGTGGGGCTAAAAAAATAATAAAACCCCCTTTTTTATAATATTTATGGCGCCCAACGTGGGGCTCCTTTATAATAAGTAGGGGCTCTTTTATAATAAGTAAGGGCTTTATAATATAACAAAATTTGGAAATTTAATTTATGAGTTCTGGTCACATAATAAAACTTGTAAAAGGCAAATAAAAGGCATAAAAATATTTGAAAATCTATATTTCATAAAGTAAAGTAGATACTGTTTCTTTTTAAAAATTCAGAAAAGTCAGGAAACACACATTTTAAATAAAATTTATGTACTTAAGGTCAGGGAAACATAAAAAAAAATGGCAGACAGTGACAAACAAACGGCTAGTGGTTCGGGGGAAAGCACGGAGAGTCAAATTAGGAAAGATGAAGATAAATTTAGTCAGTTAACAGAAATGATTTTAAAAAGTATGGCAGAATTAAAGGGGGAAATAAAAGAGGATATGAAAAATGAAATAGTTAGTAAAATGGATGGGAAATTTACGGATTTACAAGGCAACATAAATAGTATGGATGGGAAATTTGCAGAACTAAAGGGGGAAATAAGAGATAATATGGAAAATTTAGAGGGGAACATTTCAGAACAAGTTGGACGGTTAAAAGGGGAGATGATAGGACAAGTCGCTGAGTTGAAAGAGGTAATTGGGAATATTAAATGGGCAAATGAACAACTTAATGAAAAATTTGAAAGGTTATCTAAAGATGTAAGAGAGGAAAATGTAGAATTGATAAGAAATTCGGAAGGCACGATTATTAGCAAAATGGAGGGCAAAATTCAGACAGAATTTCAAAATTTAACCAAGCTAGTGGACAGGCGCGACGAAAACTATGATAGGAAATTAGGGGAACATGAGGGAAAACTTAAGGAACAGGATGATAGGTTAACTAGGGTAGAGGATAGAATACAGGATGGAAACAGCGCAAGTGGTGATACAGTACAAATGATTCAAGGGGGTGTAATGAGCGGTTTGCAAGAGTTAAAGTTTTATGGCGATTATAGGATTCATCCATGTGCTTTCATTCAAAGGTTAGAAAATTGTATCGGGAATAGGTTGTCAAATAAGGAGGTTAAAACATGCATACAAGGGGCAATGAAAGGTGAAGCGGAGGCCTGGTATAGTTTAATTGAAAACGATTACCGCACATTTTCCGAATTCAAGGAATTGTTTATACAGCAATATTGGGGTCAATACTTTCAGCAGAAAGTAAGAAATAATTTAGGTAATGGAAAGTATATAGCGAATTTTGGGAAGTCAAGGGAACAATACGCCATCTCAAAATATAACCAATCCAAATACCTCATACCAAAACCAACGGAGGGGGAGATGGTGAGCTATATTGCTCAACATTTCGAGGACGATGTTAGGAAGGTCATCGTAACACAGAGAATGTCCAAGATCGGAGAGCTAATTGAATATCTGAGGGAAATTGATGACGACAGGCCCGGGTGGCGGGTAAGATCTCCCCGAAAAAAGGTTTGGGATGGAAGGAATGACAATAGGAGATGGTATAAAGATAATGGTGACAATAGAGGGTACCGGAACGAAAATAGTGACAATAGAAGATATGAGAACAGGAATCAAGATAATGGTAGACGATAAAACGGACAGAATAGGAGGTACGAAAACAGAGATGATGGAAATAAGGACAATAACAGAAGATACGATGGACAGAATAGGAGGTACGAAAACAGGGACAACGGAAATCGCGACAATCAGAGGCCAGGACAAGACAAGCAAATAAATACGGTACAGAAGCAGGAGGATATGAATAAAATAGAGACAGTGGCGCAGGTGGAAACAAGGAGTAGACAGCAGGATTTTCGGTAGGGCATAGGTGGAACTTGGCCACCATAACTACGTATCAACATATATGCGCGAGTACATTGATAATGAAAATGGTATGGATGAGTATGAGGAGAAAATTAGCAATTTACCAATGATAAATATTCAATTAAACAATAAAATAATACAAGGATTAGTAGATATGGGTGCGGAGATTAGTTTGATAAATGAAGAGGTAGTAAATGAGGTTTTAAAAGGTGAAAAATTGAATATTTTAAAAACTAGGAAAATTAAATTAATAAATGCAAACGGGAAAAAATTTTGCGGAAGGTAGTAAAGTGGTAAATCTAGGATTTCAAGTAGGTAAGAAACAAATCGAAGGGGATTTTGTGATTGTTACAGGTTTGAATTTCGATATTATACTGGGGGAAGACTTATTGACAAAGCATAAAGTTATTAATATGGAGAAAAGGGTGTTCGGAATAGGTAGCGAAAATGTGCCTATTAGTAAAATAAATTGCGGTATAAATGGCAAAGAGGCCAAAGTTGATGTTATTGAGATAAATAAGGAGCAAAGTGGCTCGCAGAATAAATTAGGTGAAGAAATGGGGGAAGTAAGCTTTGTTAATAAATGTCCAACAGATTATAAAGAAAAAGTTCAAAAACTTGTGCAAAAATATGAATCGTTAGTAGATTTTAAACCTAGAATTGCGGAAAATTTTATACATAAACTCATAGTTGACGAAAGTAAACCATTTAAATGTAAAATTTATCCAATACCATTTAGTCAGAGAGAAAAAGTTAATCAGGAAATTAAGAATATGTTGAGGGATAATATAATAGAACCAGCCAAGACAAATTATATAAATCCGTTAGTCGTAGTAAAGAAAAAGGACGAGTCAATACGTTTATGTTTAGATGCACGGTTATTGAATTTAATTACAAAAGCTCAGTTTGATGCGCCACAGAATATTGATACAATTTTGAGTAGAATCGGTAAAAATACAGTCTTTAGTAAACTAGATTTAAAGAATTCATTTTGGCTTATTCCATTGGATAAAGATTCACGAAAATATGCAGGTTTCAGTATAGATGGACACGTTTTCCAATTTAAAGTAGTACCATTTGGGCTACAATCAGCTTCTTCGGCATTGGTACGGGCCATGCAAAATATTCTAGATCGGTTTGAAGATTTTTTGCTTCCACTATATTGATGACATCCTGGTATTCTCTGAAAATATAGAACAACATTATGAACATCTAGAAATAATATTAAATGCTTTGGATACAGCAGGGTTAAAGTTAAATTTAGAGAAGTGTGAGTTTTATCAGAAGGAAGTAAAGTATTTAGGGTACAAAGTAGGACAAACAGGGATTAGCATTGATAAAGAACGGATAGCTGAAATTAAAAATTACCCAATACCTAAAAATTTAAAAATGTTGCGAGGATTTTTTAGGGATTCTCAACTATTATAAAAAATTTGTGCCAAAATTGACAGAATATGAGATTCCTTTGATTGAAATGTTAAGGAAAAATACAAAGTGGGAATGGAATAGTAGACGAGATGATGCTTTTAGAAAACTTAAAGAAAATTTCCACGACAACTTATTGTTACATAGCCCCGATTTTAATCTACCGTTTACTTTGAGGACGGATGCATCAAATAATTTTATTTCTGGGGAGTTAACGCAAATGCAAGATGGGGTAGAAACACCTATATCTTTTATTTCAAGAATATTAAAACCATACGAAACACGATACTCTGTGGGAGAGAAGGAGATGTGCGCGGTTGTCTTTGCAATAAACAAATTAAAATATTATTTAACGTCTGCAGAGTTTACTCTGGAAACAGACCATGCTTCTTTATGTTTCTTAATGAAAAATCGGTTCGCCAATGCGAGAATATATCGATGGTCTTTATTAATTCCAAGAGTTTTCTTTTAAAATCAAACATAGGCCGGGAAAAGACAACATTACTGCGGATGCACTAACAAGAAACGGGGAAACCGGAGTAGAAAGCACAGATACGTTCGTGGTAGCGTTAAATCGGTTAGTGGCAGACGAGGAAATATACAATATTAAACGGATTAGGCAGAGTCAAGATAAATTGGGGGAATTAAAACAAATTTTAGAGGGGAAAATAAATTTTAAAGGGTTTTCTATTAAACAAAATTTTATAATAAAAACTATAGAGGAAAGAGAGTTATACGTGGTGGACAAAGACTTAACAGAAACGATTGTAGAGGATCTTCATTACCGGTATGGACACATTCGAGTGCGGAAAACATGGTTAATTTTCAGGGAAAATTTTTATTCGGAGAAAGATTTACAAACTACAAAACGAATGTTAGGTAAATGTCATGAATGTTGTATGGCTAAAACAAAAAAAACCATACTAACCAAAATTCAACAGGCAGTGTGCAAACTACGAGGCCTTTACAGTTAATAGCCATAGATTATGTCAGTAATTTGATAAAAACAAGGGGCGGATATAAACACATTCTAGCAATCACAGATAACTTTTCAAAATTCATAAGGTTATACCCTACAAAACGATGTAATACGGTCACAACAATAAGATTATTAAATAAATATTGTGAAGAAATAGGCAAACCAGATAGAATATTGTGTGACAACGCTTCGTATTTTAATAATGAAAAATTTATCAGACATTGGGAACGGAAAGGTATTGCGATAAGTTTCACGTCAATTAGGCATCCTCAAGCTAATCCGACAGAAAGATACATACAAGAGGTTATTAGGTTTTTACGAATTTCCACGCAACAAAACCATCATGAATGGGTAAATTACATTTCAGAAGTAGAATATTATTTGAACCATGTTCCGAGCACAGTGACGGAGACCCCGCCAATAACAGTTATGCTAGGTGTTTTGGCAGACCGCCCGTGGATAGTCATGAACAGGGAAAAGCTAGATAATATTCGAAAAAAGGGTTAAGAAAAGATTACAATTGAATTCGGAAAGATGTATAAAAAGGGGTAATAAAAAAATTAAGAAACACACAAAGTTTGAAATAAAGGATTTGGTGATTGTTAAGCGGTTGAAAGTGTCGAATTTAAAACAGAATATTTGCGGAAAATTATTATATCCATATGAAGGTCCATATGAAATAAATAGAGTCATAAATGAGAACACATATGAACTACGAAACATTGATGATGATAGTATAAGGGGTATTTTTCATATAAGTTTGTTATATCCGTACTTAACAAGGCATGAGATGGTATTAAATAACAATGAGGAAACTAAAAATTCAAAAACCCTATATTGCTGAATAGAGAATTAAAAACCCTTTTAAACCAGGTATCGCACGCACCTCCATTCCATTAAAAAAATTTAAAGGGGTAGCTGTCACTCCAAGGGGGTTGGAGAGGGAAGTATAAAACTCTACTCAAATAACGTCATTTTAGAATTAAAAATTGACCTGTTTCATGATTTTACTTAAAAATCGTTTATTACGTAGAAAATAATAAATAAACAATATTTATAAGTACTTACCTAAATATTATAAGTATGAAATTGATAGCCCCTCGTATATACAATTGTGCGATTTCGAATCATGTGGTGGACTGGTGGACTCTATTGTGAGTTAATTAAAATCGAATCTGGCGAACTAAGAAATGTTTATTATTTCATACAGTGTCAAGTTTAATGCTGGATTTTATTTATAGATGGCCAAGTGACTGAAAATATAGTAGCGCAATTCTGGTTGTCTAATTTTAGTGATAGAATTGAGTATTTATGACTTATTCAAAAAAAAAAACATGTGTTAT
Source organism: Rhamnusium bicolor (assembly GCA_029963845.1). Classification (NCBI taxonomy): domain Eukaryota; kingdom Metazoa; phylum Arthropoda; class Insecta; order Coleoptera; family Cerambycidae; genus Rhamnusium; species Rhamnusium bicolor. Next base: position 187,493 of record JANEYF010005566.1, on the reverse strand, counting down.
GAGTTTCAGTTTGTTTAATAATAATTTAAGGTGTGGCGTTAAATGCATTATAATATATGTTTTCTTCCTGTTCTATGTGTTTTTTTGTGTGTCGTTATTTTATTTAACTATATTTTTTGTGTCACCACAATAAAACACAGTTTTACCCATCTATAGAAAAGTGTTGTCTATTAAAAATAGTTTTTTCGTTGTTTTATGTGTAAAATTTGTGCTACCAAGAAAGTGAGGTGTTAAAGCAGTGCTTACATGAGATGTATTTAAATTACCTAGACATATCTACCTACATCTTAAGGTAATGGTATAAATAATTAACACTTAAAGAACCTGCATGATTGCCTGTAAAACAGTATTTTTTCACATACACAATAGCAAAAAAAATAGTTTTAAACATGTCAATATATTTGATAGTAAATTTTTTGCTTTTTTTCAATTTATTTTTCACATTTCTGGTTTAGTATTGAGGTTTCACTTTTTCTAAAGTTGCTTAAATTTTTTTAACTTACACATATTAAAATTATCACCTATGAAATAAGATAAAAGTATTAGTTTTTTAATATTTATTGTATACAAATATTTACAAAAAACCAGCACAACTTAAACTTAGACATAAATATTTTAAAAAATGTGGACACTCCCAAAGTAATTACAAAAACTATAGGTATTTCCAAGTTTCTACCATTTGTTTTGACATAGATAGAGATCGTTTATTGATCTGTAAGCCAATTACATTGGATAGATAAGTCAGTATGAATACAAATAACTGGTACATAAATGAACAAAAAATATACCAGGTTATTTACAAGAAAGTATACAAATATTAATTATATTATAACAATTATTAATAAACAAAGATAGCTCCAAAACAGACAGATAAGGCACCCATTTCATCAAATCAAAAAATTAAGAATTTGGGCAAAAACTTCCTAAAAATGTAGGTACTTTGTTTCCAAATTGTATTATCTCTTCTATATTTTGTAATGCTTTTTGACACTGCTTCACCTTTCGTTGGTATTTTAAAAGTTTTCTTGTTAAATCTAATTTCTTTTTTGACTTCGTCGCGACCATCTGTTTAGTTTTTTCGACAAACCCTGCCACTTGTTGCTCGTACTGGTCACTAGTTTTATTTTCCTGTAACACATCTACTTCGTAATTAAAGGTAGTGTTTAAGGCGTCCATCTCGTTTAATTCTCCCTGTATATTTTCTTCTTCGTTTTCTGGGCTACTTTCCTCACTAATCATTTCATAAGGGGTGGATGTCACCCCAGGGTTAAACTGACTAACTGAACTAGTGCTAGGTATATGTGAAACTAGACCTGAGGAGCTAGCCACTGCACTTTGCTTGGTTGAAGTTCGAAAGCCGATCGGCCGGATCTTTGAAAAAGAACCATTTAAAATTTTAATGCTGGAATCACTTCCAAAACTTTGATTAAACTCCTGTTCAATTGCACAAAATTCGTCCGCGTCGGTGTCTCGTTTTAGATGGGATATTAACTTAATCCCTTTTCTCGGTTTATCAGCCATTTTTTGAGAAATCGGAATTTTAACTTTCATATCTGTTATATTAAAGAAATTCTATAACTGAGTTTAAATTATTTTTCTAGATGTATATATAGTAAGCTGTTTAAAAATTCTCTACACACTACTCAAGTTTAGAACCACTGAAAAGCAAACATTTATTTTTTGATAGGGTGTGGCTAACTTGCTCCTTATATACAAATAAAAGAGAAAACTTTCTCAAGCTTTATGTACTAATTTATTAGCGGGGGAGTAAAAAGTGCACTTTGTATGCATTTGCAGATTGTTGATGACGCACATTCCGTGAGAAACTGCAGTCTACACATAACAGGATACTATTTTTTTGTTGAAGACTGTATACATTTTATGTGTTATCTGTTGTTATTTTTTTTTACCTCAAGTATGGGTCACCTAACAAATACTCAGTGACAGAAATCTTTTAGTGGACCCCTAATACTAAAATGGGTCACATGTCATTGATATCCCGAGAGTTACGCCTCTGCTAGTTCGAATTAAATAGATAAACAACTTGCAACGCAACTTTAGTCTCTTAAAAAGCAAGACTCTCATACGAATTTATTTTGATAGTGGGAAGCAGAAAAAAACATACATCTGCACTTTGTGTGCATTTTGCACATTGCTTGATGTACTTAATTTTTTGAAATTAATTACCCAGAAACAGCAGTTCTCAGGGATGTCATTTCTTTGTAAAATGTTGGTTGAAGATGGCATTTTTTCAATTATAATCTGGCTATGTTACAAGATCCTGTATGAATGTGACTTTATTCTCTAAAAAAAATAACACTGCGAACTTTTTACGCACATGTGGCGAAAGCTATTAGCATTCTGAATCTTTCCCATGGGATCATATATTTGAAATAAATAGCCAACAATGCTAGCTCAATAAAATTGTTTCATTAATATAAATCCCTATGTAAATAAAATATAGATTACAAAATATTAATCATGGATTTTCAGAATATTGTTTTTTTTTTAAATCTCGTTATTTATCAAAATTATTTATTAAACACTACTTATTATACAGGGTGTAGAGAAATTACTTCAGTCTTTTAAATATGTTTCAAAGCTTTAATTCTGTAAAAAAATTTAAAAATATTTTTTGTGCGGTTATTCCCCAAATATGTCTGTCTTATCAAATCCAAGCTTTTATTTCATACCATTAACCATTGTTTAGAAAAAATCATACATATATATTTTTAAACAACATATACTTCGTACAATATTTTGGTTTCACTAGATCTTACGAACATGTTATCTACAGGGCGTTATTACAATATACCGGGTGTACACTGTAATACCGGATGCGTCTCAGACATTCTCACACGTACATATCAGATGTGCACCGGATGCAGGTGTTGTCATGGGAACAGCCATTTGCATTCGTTCTCACGCATACCGGATATTACCCAGACGTTCTGACGCATGTACACATCCTGCCCCGCACATGTTATTTATGTCATATCTGACTCCCACGCACTCACCATCTGTATGTCACATGTTGAAGTTGACCTCGACTCAGGTCATTCACATTGATCACTGATCACTGCTCCATCCAGCTTTCTTATTATGAATCTACTAATGGAGGTAATACTTGAGAGGGACCTCGCGTTTTGGTGCCCATTGCACTCCCGGTATTATCCTGGAGCTCTTTAAGTGGGCCTGGTGCACACTTAAAGTTGGCACTGTGCATTCGGTGTCAAGAGCAGTACACATGTTTGATTGTTTAAGATGTCGTAGGGTTTGTCTACGTAAACTAATTATGACGAGAAGCGGCCCTACGTTTTATTGGAGTGGCACCTCTTATATCTTTAGTAACTATGCATTTTTATTATTAAACTTGGGTTAACTAGCAAATAGGATGCTCAGATGTATTTATTTATTACAGTAACTACCTGTAAAGTCTTAAAAGCCAAGGATCAACTCGACTTCACGGTCCGTCACCACACTTGTCAACATCTACTCTGACACATCGAAAGGCCTTTAAGTAAAATACTTTGTTTAATAATATTTTTAATAAAAAAAATAGTATCTCTCATAATCTGTCTGTCTCTTTCTACTATCGTTTCTTTTTCTTCCATTCATTCTCATTTTTTTATTTCTCTCTTACAAAAGAAATTTTGATTTTGTTGAATGTGTGTCTGAAAAAAATTTTTTTAATTTTAATTCACTTACATATACACAACCTGATGAATTAGCTATGGGTTCTCCATTATCTCCTTTATTAGCTGATTTGTTCATGGACAATTTTGGATCCCAGTACATATTGAATAATAATTCATATCATAGACATATCGTTTATTATTTTAGATACGTTGATGACGTAATTATCCTTTGGAATAATTGTTTAAACGAAGCAAATAATTTCTTAGATTATTGGAACACAATTCACAATAAAATTAAATTTACCATAGAATATGAATCAATAAACAAATCAATAAATTTTTTGGACTTGACAATTTCAAATGTAGAAAATAAACATAATTTTAAAATTTTTCGTAAACCCTCTCATACGGAAATCGTTATAGATAATTTTTCACATCATTCTTTGTCACACAAATTAGCAGCCTTTCATAGTCATATCACTAGATTATTTAAAATACCACTTAATGTTGCAGATTTCAACCATGAAATAAAGGTACTTAAACAAGTTGCTCAAAAACATAATTTTGATCCAAATTTAGCAAATAAAATGTTAATCAATAAAAGAAACAAAATGGCAATAGAGAATATTTACATACCACAACAAAGTACAGACATTAATAATAAATATTTTTCTGCTACAATTTATAGGACCACTTTCATATAAAATTGCTAATCTTTTTAAAAAATATAATTTAACAATTTCATTTAAAACACAACAAACCTTAAAAGACTTATTAATTAACAATAAAGACAAGATTGATCCAATGAATAAATCTGGTATTTACAAAATTAGTTGTAACTTTTTACAGATATATGTTGGTAGGACATATCGCAATTTTAAAGTTCATAAAAAAGAACATTTGAGACGTTAGATTTAATTCCACAGAATCTCTGTTTGCAAAACATATTTTAGAAACATGACATAATTTTGATCAAGAAAATTGTTTCAGTATTTTACATTTTTGTGAAAAAAACCTAATTTTAAATAATTTAGAAATCCTAGAAATTCTAAGAATTACAATGTCTAATGACAATGTAGCTTTGAACTCTCAACAAAATTTTACTCCTAATTCTTTGATTAAAGTGTTATTTCAACCTTAAATATAAACATATTATTTATTTGTTCATTGAAGTTTGTGTTTTGATAGGTTGACTTTCGGATTGTCGTAGGTATGTTTCGGTTTGGGATCTATTAATCCAATTTTTAAGCAAGACCTGGCATAATTTTTAAACAAAATTTATCTCAATTAGTTTATAATTTATAATTTTTATGGAAGGGAACGAGGTTTTCGCCAGTATATATATTTAAATCAATAGTCAACAATTTATAGTATAATTTCTCACCACAAGATGGAGCCATAAATTTAATTGTCTTACATCTTTTTGCAATAGAGGACACTACTACCTCATTCTAGAAGATATTTCTATGTAACCATTTACGCCATTTTACAATAATTCATTTGTGTTTCTTGTCTTCCGTTATATACACCTATATGTTTGTTTGTCGTGTATTGTTTAAATGGTTGCTTTAAATGAATTCCTTTTTTTATCTATATGATAACAATTGATCGATGTTTGTCATGAGATAATTTTGATTCCAAATGAAGTTAAATTTTAACTTTTGCATATATATTTTGGAGAACACGTCGTCTTTTTCTAACCTAACAAATCTTGTAATTCATGTAAGTATATAATAATTAAATGTTCTCATTTTTATCTAATTCTATAAATGTATTTGTATTTCGTTGTCTACAAATAATTGTTCAATTTTGAAAATTAGTTTTGTGTAACTACTTATATATATAACTTTTTACTTTAGCCTTATGATCTGATGAAGAAATGCTAGGCATTTCGAAACCGGTAATCATTAATAAAGGATTGTGAGAAAAAGATAAAGACCTTTTCCTTCAAACTAATCCATTATCTCACACCATGGGTACACCATTTGAGAATAATATATATATATATATATATATATATATATATATATATATATATATATATATATATATATATATATATATATATATATATATATATATATATATATATATATATATATATATATATATATATATATATATATATATATATATATATATATATATATATATATATATATATATATATATATATATATATATATATATATATATATATATATATATATATATATATATATATATATATATATATATATATATATATATATATATATATATATATGCAAGAAATTGTCTACATTACTTTCTGGACTGTTGTCATGTATCGCTTTCGCGATGGCACCAGCTGGGATATTCTGCTCCAACCACCTACCCATTTATTAACTACTTTGTGAATTTGCGTCTTTCCTTGATAACGAGGCGTTTATTTAAATGATAAATTAATTTGAGAAAATTCAAGTTGGTTTTAGCTAACTGCGGTCATACTTGGGTACCATTGTATATACAGGAAAAATAAACAAAAAACCTGCTTGATATTTTAATTTAGATATGTCTGCAATATTATTGTTTTCCGTGTACTATTCAACCTGTACATTACTTGGGGTTGTGGGTTATTGCGAAAATATTAAAGTTTGGTTATGTGGGGGATCAGTGAGTGTGGATTGTCTGTGCATTCGTTTCGTTACCGTCGTTCGTCGTACATAGGCAGGCGTTCATGCAAGTATTTATGGGTGTAGGAAGGAGCGTCGTAGCGTCTAGGTTGAATTAAGTTTGCAGTTAACTGCGATTTAACCGTGTTTTCTATAAGACATTTTTGCGCTGTCTCCATTATGTGCTCCTTTATTCTAGGCATTGACGCCTGCCTATGTCAATCGTCTAGTCTTATGTACCTGTTGGAGTTTGTTAACAGTCTTAATATTTCGTTTTGCGTGGTCTGAAGTCTTTTGTATTTCGTGTCGGAAATATGACTCCGGGCCGGCAGGCATATGTCAGAGTTTATTGTAAAGGTACAGTCTGCTCATCGTGGCGTACATCTTGATAATAGTATTTGTTATGTGTTGTTTAAAGAACAATCTCTTATCTAAGATTACCTAGATACTTGACCGCTCCTTTTTTCTGTTATTGTTTTGAAATTAATTTTCAGTTTGTTGCGTGTTCTAATGTTTGTAAATTTTTTCGTAAATGTTACAGTCTCTGTCTTGTCGTCATTTATTTTAATTTTCCATTTTTTGAAAAAAATCGGTAAGCAAATAAGAATGACACCGCACCATTTGGGTGGCGGTTTCAGCGTAAAATTATTGTCCATATGTTATTGTAGTAGTTCTATGATCTCTAAAATATTTTTTCCAGCAAAGTTGCGAAATTTAACAGAAAAAAATTTGGTTTAGCAAATTCCGGATTTTACCAACAAAGATTATAATTTATAATTTTCTGTTCAATTTTGCCGATTAGAAAATTATTTTGCAGATCAAATAATTAATTCCTGATACTTGTTCTCATTATAAAGAAATTTGTATTATTAAATATAGTTATAAATTATTAATAGTAAATAATATTTCAAGAAATAAATAAATTAGTGAATTTAAAAAAAAAAACAATAAAAAAATTCCAAGAGTTGGATGAGAACCCCAATCGGTCACGTGTGAAGCATGGACTATACAGTGGCGGATTTAGAATTTGTTCAAGGGGGAACGCAACAGTGGCGTATTTAGGGGTGATATTATAAATAACCCAAGCAGTAATTTTTGGGAAGCAACCACATTTTCACAGAAATTAACGTTGTATTAAGTGTAGAGTGTATATTAGGTGTGTTTTCTACCTGAGACCTCAGTTAATTTAAGTTATTTTCGGTTACACTGCATAAATAAAAGCACAATTTCATTTGATGTAGCCTCCATAACCGTAATACTACTTAGATTAACTCAGATCTCAGTTAGAAAGAACGCACCTATTTTCATCATGTCATCCACGACCTCTGGCACGACTCGTTATTAGTTGTTGTGACCAAAGTAAAATAGCCGACTATAATATATGGAGTGTGAATGTTGGTGTCTTAGGTTTATTATTGACGTTGCTGGAACGTTGTCATAAAACTAAATTTTCAATGTATAGATTAGAGCCATTCTTTAACGTTTTATGGATGACGACGACACATTTTTGTGCGATGCGTGCATGTTAAAGATCTAAGAGGATGAACTAAAACAAGCAATATAACCTATACATTATATGGATGTCTAGTATATATCCATCACTTGTACTTTGGTGTACCATCACAAACGCATAAAAAACAGACGTCCAATGAACATCCCTTTATGGATAGTGTGCAGATGTACGCTAATGGATGTCCAGTGGATATCCATGTCCATGGACATACAGACATGAAATGTACCAAAAATGGACACCGTATGGATATCCTGTGCTATATGGGTAGATTAACATGAATAATCTCAGGATAACATGATATTAGCCGGATATTTCTAAGAGAATCTGAGTGAGACTATTTTAGTTAATTCGAGGATAACCTATGGAAGCTATTTTTATGTCCTTGGGGGCATCTTTATTCAATGGCTATGGTCGTCCTTATCGCCTTGGGAGATACTATACTCAGATGTATTCGATGTTTGTAAAGGAATCTTCCATGGTAATCAATATTCTGATTATTTACAACGTGGGGGTCGATCAACACCCCACAAAGTGATTTTTTTCATATGTACGCATTATTGAAATATAATATTATTAATGGCGAGTTCGAAAAAGAGGTCCTTAAAATTGAAAATCAATGATTTTGATAGGTAATTTACGATGATAATTTTTATTTAAATTTTTTGAATATTTGTTATGTGGGAGACACAGCAACAATTTTTTACGTATGCTTTGTTCAGCATTCACCAACACACTTTTAAATATCCATACGAAAACTTAGAAGAATCGTTAACTATAACGTATTAGAATAAACATGCATGTAGAAAATGAGATTGACCTTTTGTTTTTTTTTTGTTGCAAATTTATTTTTATTTAGTTTATTTCAGCATCGTAGATTGCCATTTTGTTTTTGTTGAGAATTTATTTTAATTTTATTTATTATTCCTGATACTTTAATATTTTGACGTTATCCATAATGTATTCCTTCCTTCCCAGTAAGCATGCGAGGTTATAAACGTTCTGGAGAATTCAAAAATGATCGACATAAGAACTATTTATTTAAACGTATGTAAATTCTCTTCAAGACGGTAGTTTCAGATGTCAGATACTTAAAAGAGGCTAAAGATATGGTTATAAAACTAACATAACTTGCATAAATGGGAGTACTTATGAAAAGTTTTATCGAACGCTGCAGCGCGCTGGCGGAAGTTGCAAAAAGAGGTCTTACTGTTTCTAAAAAATTAAATAATTTTGATATATTTATAAGTATCACAAAAATCGTACAATTAGCGGTACAAAAAATAGCTATAAATTGTTTTTATTACCCTATGAACAAGATATCAGGTTATGTTAGTTTCATAAACCTCAAAGAAATGACTTTTGTAAACTCTATATTTAGCCTTTTTTTGGCCATCTGACATAGGAACATAATGTCTTGAAGGGAATTTACATACGTTGTATAGAAAGTCTTTGTGCTTATATATTTTAAAATTCTCCCCAGAACGGCCGAGGTTACTTTACACAACTCCACCATTTTTTTAAGGCCAACTCGAAGACGAACGTTCTTACTGTAGCCACCATTGTGATGCTTACAAAATAAAGTGAATAAAAATTTGAATTTAGGAGATTTTGTTCAATCTAATTAAGCTACTTTAAGTTTAAAACCACTAATAAAGTAATCACTTATGTGTTGACAGGTTAAATAGCTCAAATTTGTGTATCCAAGAAGAAGGTTAGAATTTTTTTCTAAACTCATCATTTTTGAGGCGCGCTTACTTTTTTGGCCTGCAATGTCTATATTTTACCATGAACTGGTACCACAATGCTCTTAAAATCTATCGAAATATCATTATAATTACAATATTAAAAGAACTAAAATGTGAAAGCCTAATCTCTACATTTTGTATAAATATTATAGCACGTTGCAAAGTGCATGAGAATTAAAAAAGCATGCCGTTAGTCGGAAGCTCCAGGCAGTGAAACTCTCCGCGCTATTATCAGGACAATATAAGGAGCAAGAGATGTTATTTATACAGCCTGCAATGGATTATCAAGAAATACATATTGCTTATATTGTACACCACCATAAAGGGTGCATAAAAAGGTATTTATTGTGAAATCTATAGGAGGTAATATTCAATCTCTTAAAAATTGCCTATGTGTAGTGATATAACACTAGTATTTTAGAAATGAACTATTACTTCTGGGAGTTACATCTAAAAATTATTTTGTGGCTGACATATTACCTAACACAAGATGTCACAACAGAATTTTAACTCTCAAAAGAACTTCTTTAACAATACTTATGGAAGTAACATGCCAACTGGGTTCGTATCCTGGCAAAAATACTTGCCCTAATGAATTTTCTAGAGTTTCATGTCATAATTCCCTGCAAATGTATTTTTGTGTGCTTCCATATTAGATAATTGTAAAGACGGAAAGTTTTCATTTGCTTAAAAATAACTCATCAGCTTAACACCACACACACACACACACACGTGTGGATAGTGTTGCGATACGAAATTTATTAATGTTAAATTAGGGTGACGTTAACTTTACACATTCTTGTTGGTTTTTCGAACAATCTATTCAAAAAATTTGGTATTTCATCGAATAATAATAATTAGAGCATCCTTGTTACCGTTGATAATGCGTTTTATACCGTTCGACTTTGGACACCTCCTACGCCTAAACTATATGCCCTCACAGATTTTATTTCAGGATATTTGTTTTCCTACAACTTTGTTTATGTAGAATTTTTCGACATCTACCACTGTTTTCACAGAGATTCGATTCAAAGATTATCACGCACCTTTCTTTATTAGTACGCTTATCTCGAGCGAACCTCATTGGACTATGGCTTACGGACTCATTTGCTGTATTGCCATTTGTTAGTCTGCGGTTTATTTAGAGTTGGCTATGGGTGGGTCCATTGGAAATCTAACTACGAACTAAAATTCAATGGGCGGGTATAATTCATTTCTCTGTTCAGTGTTCGGACCGTTCGGAGAATTCCTAACGATTCAGACACTAGAATTTAACAGTCAATATATGCCAATCTGAAGTAACAAAATTAAGTATTTATATTTTAAATTGTCCATTATTCAATAATACCAAAATTGTGAAAAATAGTAACTAATTATTTTCTTATAAATTATTTTTAATCTGTTGGTATTTTTTATACGTATTTTTCAACAAGACTAGAAATTTAACCGTCATAACTGCGGGTCGAATCCCGCCACCGGCATTTACCGTGTCGGTGGGAATGGTTTATGTCCACGTTTTTCTAACTGTAAGTCCCTTCTAGACAACTTCGACTTTGGTATTCAGGGGTTGTCTAATTTATGTAGTATTTTGTTATATTACATAACTTATATAAAAAAAATTAAAATAGGAGCATTATGGTTAATGTCTTTAAGATTCTTATTTATTGCGAAAATTTTATGATAACTAAATAATGCTTAATTTTTAGTACTGAGCATGCATAAACAATATTTTTTAGGACATTAGCCCTCCCGGCAACTTTAGGATGGTTTTGGTAATGATACAATTTTGCCCATTGCTGATGACTGTATGTATCACAGGCCAACTGTTTCAGGATTCCGTATGTACTAACAGTATTACTATTTAACAGGCTGAGGAATCAGCTCTTGAACACTTTTTTTAATTTAATTTTAATGTTTCAGTGATTTTAAGTGTCAAGTTAATTTATGAACTAGACCACTCCTTCATTATAACAGCACTGCTGTATCAATATGGTTGAAAACTATCAGATCAATAAAAAAGACAGGCAAATTTAACATAGAAAACAGCAACGTCGTACGTTGTTCCATTCTAGAGAAGCAGTGTTCACAAAATTTTTATCTCTTGTATACATAGAGATATACACTATTGGAAAAAAGTTTAATTAGAATGCCTGCTTTGTGTGTGTGCAATAAGGATAAAAATTACAAAATCATGTATGCGACAGAAAAGACTGTGTATCACTGTTGCCTTTTTCTACGTTATTGTGTTTACGAAGTAACGAAGGCACGTCTCCGTCTCATCGTATCCCTTCCACATGTAATCCGGTACGCCTCCAGTCATCAGTCATCACATCCCTTCCACATCTGATCCCTTCCCTTTCTACACTCAGTTTATTGTAGATAGAACAAACAATAGTGTTGCCAGATGCCTGGTAATTACCAAAATCTACAATTTGGAATTTTAACTGGTAGTTGTTATTGGAGTCACTAATAATAATGGCATAATCCACGGCAATTTTTTGGGAACGTCACTTTTTTTATAAAATTATTTACACCTTAAGAAATAACTAAAATCGTTTCATGTAAAGTGCATAATATGCAATGAATGCGGTTCCATTTTACTAACTGTGATGAACATTTGGCGATATCTAGTTAGTAGTAGGGCGACAATACGAGATTTTGTTAATGCAGCTACAATCATTTATTTTATAATTATAAAATAAATGCTACACTGCACGAAGAATGAGAGCTCTGCCCCTCTTTCTACATTGAGTGCAGACTGCACGTGCTACATGTGAACGCATTTATTCAAAGGTTAACGTAATTTAATCAAAACCAAAAAGATCAAACCTATAACCAGAAATAAATTAATGACGAACGTAGCTAATGGTATTTTATTAAGTTCAGAATGCGTGAAAGAAACATAAAATTCCACAATATTATACAAAAATATAAATGAAAATGAAGATGATAATATAATTTCTGAGGTCGAATTTGACAGTCAATTGTTATTATTTGAAAAGTTTCTATTCAATACACTTACTTGTAACTGTTTTGCTTTTGTTTATTTATAATAAAGTTTTTGGATATTGGCGTATTATTTGAAGTATCTGGTAGTTTTACCTAAAATCTGGTAATATCATTGTTACCTTCTGATAATCACAATTTCATAATCTGGCAACACTGCAATAAATAATTTTGTGATCACGTCGTGAACTGCTCTCACGTTGCTGTTGTCTCATATCTTTTATTATCGCGCAGCCGTTAGCGTGGTAAGTTAAACTGGCATTTCTCCTTAACTTGAAAATGTATGTTTAAACAACAGAAGAAAAAGTGCAAATGATCAAGTGATATTACTGCTGAGGGAGTTGTCGGACGATTCATTTTTACATTTGAAAACCGTCCTACCCCGACGCGCGACGGTTCCAACTGTATTAAACATCATTCATAAGTTTGAGTCTGTGGGATGTGCGGCAAATTGCAGAAAATGTAATCATTTAAATAACGAGGACGAGCCTACAGTTTACTTAAGGGAAGTTCGGGAAATACGAGAAACTAATGTCTGTAGTTAAGCCGAGGTAAATGCACCTTGTTCGAGTAGACAAATACCACAAGAAGTTTGTGAACAAAAGCGAACAGTGCGGAATATTTTGAAAGGAAATAAGTACCACTGCTACAAAATTATGACTACCCAAGAAATTTTTCCTAAAGACCGTACGAAACGAATGGATTTTTGTGAAATCATGATCGAAAAAGTTAATGAAAAATAAAAAATTTCATTAAGAATATTTTATTCACTGATGAAACATCTTTTCCATACATGGAAAAAGATGTTTGTTGGCATAATCCTTCTGTAGTTCGATATTATTTCAGGGAAAATAAACATTTGAGTGTACCATTACGTACTCAATATCCACAAAAAGTTAATGTTTGGGCCGGCATTTTAGGTGATCATGTCATTGGTCCTATTGTCATTGCCGGTAACTTAAATGTCAACAAATATTTAAACATTTTGCAGAATCAGATTATTTCGGCTGTTTAAGCTTGACGTAAACTTCAGGGAGATTTGGTACCAGCAAGACGACTGTCCTGCTTATAATACAAGAAGGGTGCAAGAGTGTTTCGACAACACTTTTCCCGATTGTCTTATAAGTGAAAATGGCACAATAAAATGGCCGCCAAGATCCCCCGACTTAGCGCCTAACGATTTTTTTTGTGGGAATATGCAACCTCACAAATTTATTGACATGAACCCCAGCGAGCTCGTGACTTGGAAGAGTCACGTGCTCAAATTTTTGCCACCCTAGAGAGTGTGACTCCTGACATGCTTTTAAATGTCAGGAATGAATTTTATCACCAATTAGGGTATTGTCAGGCGCAACAGGGTGATATTATAAAGTAACACTTAGAAAAAAAAATGTTTGTGTTTAATTTTTAATACGTGTTTTTAAAATCTGTTTCATTTTAGAATTTTTTATTTTATTTTCGTTAGAATATTCGTTAATTTATTTTTATTTAACAGCACAATGTGAGAGTACTTTTTACGCCAAATGACCAAAAAACAAAGGCCACTGAGTTCTTTGATACATTTTAGACACAATATATAAATAAATAAATAAATAAATGTCTTTATTGTGTAAAATAGAAGGAATTTAACACAAAAGGTTAGTGGTACAGTATACACTGATATCAAAACTACTAACCTAGGATACCATTGGTATAGTATTAGTACAGTATATAATATCTAACTTATGATTTTATCCAGCATAAAATATGATAGTACAGCATATAATATCCAATATTACAATATGTGTATATCTAACGTATATCTAGTTAAATACATATATCTACAGTATATGAACATATAATATATATCTAAAACAGTATTTATCTATATGATGTCTAGATTTTATCACTATTTTATCACCGTCTAAAACTATTTTAAATTTATGTTTAATTCGCCGTTCAAAATCAGAGACTTTAGTTGACGTTTTAGTACATTTGTTGATTTATTGTGTAGCTGTGGAGGTAGATTGTTATAGAAATAAGTCGAGAGGTAGGTAAAGGATGATTATGCATAACATTTCTCGCAATTAGTTTATCATAGAGATAAATAGGTTTTTGCGTTAGGATGACATTATTTAATAGTGAGGTGAAATGTAGGAAGCGCCTCTCATTTATTTAGTAGTTGTAACTCCCTGATATGTGGTGTTATATGCTCGTAGATAGAACTATTTGTTATAAATCTAATACAGATATTCTGGATTTTTTTGAAGTTTGTTTGCTTCTGATAAATATAGGCAAAGCCCATAAACATAATCATAGTAGTTGACGTGTGATAAGACTAACGACTCACATAACAGTAGTTTAGTGGCCCTATCAAGGATATTTCTAAAACTTGAAATCTGTTTAAAAGAGCAGAAACATTTTCTAAGGACTTCTGATATATGAGTTTAAATTTTTATCAAAGGTTAGCCCCAAGTTCTTCACCTTGTCAACTTGTTCTATAATTATACTGTCAATTGATAATTGAAAGTGAGTAAGAACTCTTAATTTATTTGCAGTGCCAAAGATTATATTTTTACTTTTATTTGGATTTAATAGGAGTGAATTCTGAAGAGTCCAATTTTTTATTTCATTTAAATCATGATTAATTTTGGTTTGAGCTTCCTCAAGCTTCGTCACATCAGAAGCAAGGTAAAGTTGTATATCGTCAGCGTACATGTGCAGGGAACAGTACTTCGTGACTTGTGGCAAGTCTGCGGTGCAGATGTTAAAATGCAAGGGCCCCAAGATCGAGCCTTGGGGCACTCCCGAGAGTAGCAAACGTTCGTTAGAGAGTCTTCTTCCACTTGTGGTGTTAAGACATGTATATTGAAAACGATTTAGTAGGTAAGACGTGAGCCACATTAGGATATTATCCTCTATCCCGTAGAATTTTAACTTTTTTATTAGCAGTTCAGTATTTAAGGAATCGAAAGCTTTTGACATATCTAATAAGGTCAAGGAAGTTACTTTATCAGAATTAATTGACGTCAAGATATCATCGAGAATAGCGATCAAGGCCGAGGATGTTCCGTGATTCTTTCGAAAGCCGGACTGTATTTTGGGAATAACATTATTGTATAGCAAATAAGATGTTAGTTGCCCGTGGATGACCGCCTCCGCTATTTTTGAGCGAATTGAAAGTAAGCTAATTGGTCTAAGGTCCAAGATGGTGCTTATCTTGCTATTTTTGGGTATTGGTTTAACTAATACCTGTTTCCAGATTAGGGGGGACTGTTCCGGTTTCAAATGAAAAATTTACAATATGTGTTAGAGGTTCTGCTATATATGGTAAGCTTAATTGTAGCATTTTGCCTGAGATACTGTCATATCCAACTGTGTAAGGTTTTTGTTTTAAGATTAAATTGTGAATAACTTCTACTGAGGCATATTGCAATTCGAAGTTACTATGTGAGTAGCGGTTATATTCGAATTGTGATAGATAATTTTCAGGAATGTTACTATGTGGTATAGAATCTATAAAGAAATTGTTAATACTGTTTTCATCACAGAGGTTTTCAGGAAGCGGTGAAGTATTTTGCTTAGATTTAATGACTCCGTTAGATTTTAAAGTAGACCATAAGTTTTTTGGATTTTTGGTATTTTGGTTAATATGGTAAATTAGAAAAGCTTTTTTGTTCATTTTTCAATGCAATGTTGTAGATGTTTCGCATCTCACAGAAGTATTTTCTGTTTACAGGTATTCTACTGCTTTTAAACCTGTTCCAAACTTTAGTTTTGATCTTTTTCATGGCCCATAGTGTCAGTGAACCAAGGTTCATGTGGTTTTTTGTTACTAATAGTCTTAGTTATGAGTGGGGCGTGGATGTCAAATAGTGCAATTAATTGTCCATTGAAAAAGAATAGCTTTTCATTTACATCAGTCATTGTATACATCCAATGCCAATCAATGCTAATTAGATCAATAAGGAATTTTTCTCTGTTAAAATTTGAGAAGGATCGGAAGGTTTTTGCTATATTTGCATTTTCACAGTTTGTATCTACAGCACAGAACACAGTATTCTGATCTGCGATACTATGATCTAAAACACTGGATTTTGAGATACTTAAATTTTCACTTACTATAATTAGGTCAAGAAGAGACTCTGATTCTGAGCAGACTCTGGTAGGTGAGTTGATTAGTTGAGTACAGGAGTGTTCATAGATAATATTGTTCAAAAATGTTGATGCACTGCTAATTCTTATCATATTTATGTTAAAGTCACCTAAGACGATAACATTATTATGCCCGCACAAATATAAATGCTCAAATAAATCATAGATAACTGTAAGATTTACGTAGTTTACATCCCCCCAACCAACCCCACCCAACAAAAAAAAAAAAAACCAACCCCCAAAAAAAAAAAAAAAACCAAAAAAAAAAAAAAACCCAAAAACGGGAAAAAACCAAAAAAAAAAAAAAAAAAAAAACCCCAAAAAACAAAACACCCACCACCCCACAAACAAAAACCAAAAACCCCAAGAACCCAGGCAAAAAAAAAAAAAAAAAACAACAAGGAAGGGGGGAAAAAAAAAAAAAAAAAAAAAAAAAAAAAAAAAAAACAAAAACCAAAAAAAAAAAAAAAAAAAAAAAAAAAAAAAACACAAGAAAAAAAAAACAAAAAAAAAAAAAAAAAAAAAAAAAAAAAAACACAAAAACAAAAAAAAAAAAAAAAAAAAAAAAAAAAAAAAAAAAAGGGGGGGAAAAAAAAAAAAAAGTGGTGGTTTATACAGAACTACAACAATCAGAGAGTTTGTAGAAACGCACAATTTTATGACAAGTAATTCTATTTGATATGCATGTTTAAAGTCAATTTTTTCAAATTTGATGTCTGTACTTACGTAGGCAGCGACACCGCCACCACGGCCAGCGCGATCATTTCTTAAGAGGTGGAATCCTGTTATGCAGAACATCTCATCGTTGTGGGAGGAATTTAGCCAAGTTTCAGAGATGGTGATAATTTTTAAGTTATTTGAGTTTACAAAGCGGTTTATGTCATGAAATTTGTTTGTTAGCGATTGAGCATTAAAATGGCAGATGTTGAGGGTGTTCTGTAATTCAGAATTTCTTCTTTATTTATCTTCTCTCTCCGTTTGCCCCTGGGGCTCTCCGGCGTAAAAAACGATTTATTTATAAAGCGATTAATACATACATATTCCGGCCAGATGTCAGGATTTATAAATTCTTCAACAGAATTTACTGGCACAGATATTTTAAATGATGTGTATTTCTCAGGATGTTTTGCATCCATTTGTTCGCAAAGTATTTGTGGAATTTTAATATCATCCGTTAACCTTTTCATTGCGGCAGCGGATTCAACCGACTATACTGCCGTGCGGCTGCGGACACGCAATGCGTGTTCGAACGTTTCCCGCATTGTACCGAGAGCGAATTAAAACGGTTCCCGCAATCCCGCATTATTTCTACGATACCATAAGCCATAAGATACGCAAATTCTTGACAGGTAAGTAGGTGTTTTGTAAACAATAAGTTAAAATCACGTTATTCACATAATAAATGTATATTCATATTGTTACGTGTTTGCTATCCACACAAACACCTCTACTCGTAGATTCGTTGATTGAAAGTCCAGGTAACACTTATTCACTACTTTATTTACTAATTAACAATTAATAACAATAGATTAATTAATGTCTTAACTATAATCACAACTGAACACTTATAAGTCTCTTTCTTATTTCTTCTTTACTCGTTCACGTTCAACTTCAGATTAAATCTCGGCCCACCGTGCGTCTTATTTATACATCCATTGACCCAGTCTAGAGCACTCCAGAATATTCCCGGCCGTTCGTGTACAATTCCAGCCTAATCTAACCAGTCTGCACAGTCCAGTGGCGTAACACTGCCCCCTCCTTAAGCCTGAACGTCCCGATCAGGCAATTCATTATTCCCTGCATACTTGGCTAGTCTCTCAATATGCACCACCTTCATCTTGGATTTTGGACTTTGCTGAATTCTATATACAACGTCGTTTAGTCTGGTGACAACAGTGTAAGGACCTTCCCAGGGCGGGTGAAGCTTCGGGGACCTGCCTTTCTTTCGTTGTGGGTTATATAGCCAAACCAAATCTCCAGCCTGGAACCCTCCTGAATTTGCCTTAAGATCGTAACGAGCCTTCATGCGATCACTTGCTATGGCAATTCGGTCTCGTACCAGCTCATGGATATTCCTTAGCCGTTCACCTACTTCATCGGCGTAGTCATTTATGGAAAGTCGCTCCTCATCTGGTGTGCCAAACACCAAGTCACATGGAAGTCTAATCTCACGTCCAAACATCACGCGAGCCGGCGTCTGTTTTGTTGTTTCATGAATGGAGGCCCTGTAGGCCATAAGGAAAAGAGGTAAGTAACGGTCCCAATCTCTCTGATGTTTCTCAACCACTTTGGATAGGTGCTCCTCCATGGTTTTATTATATCTCTCCACCATTCCGTCTGATTGTGGATGTAGGGCTGTTGTTCTTGTCTTATGAATTCCCAGTAAGCGACACATCTTCTGAAATACCCCTGATTCAAAGTTTCTTCCTTGATCCGAATGCAATTCTAGGGGCACGCCAAATCGACATACTAGATTATCTACCAGAGCTTGAGCGACAGTGGCTGCTTCTTGGTTGGGTATGGCATAAGCTTCAGGCCACTTACTGAAATAATCCATGGCAACTAAGATGTATTTGTTCCCATCATCTGTCACGGGGAATGGACCAGCTACATCGATCGCAATTCGCTCAAAAGGAACCCCTACGTTATATTGTTTCATTTGGCCCTTACTTCTTGTCCGTGGCCCCTTACTTGCCGCACAAACTTCACATTTGCGGCACCAAGCTTCCACATCTTGGCGGCTGTTCACCCAGTAGAATCGTTCGCGTACTTTAGTGAGAGTTTTGTTGATGCCAAAATGTCCGCCAGATGTTCCATTATGCACTTCCTGGAGTACTTTTGATATGCGACACCTGGGAATTACCAATCTCAAAGAAATTTTCTTCCCGTCTGGACTTTCCCAAGCTCTTTTCAACAGTCCATCCTCTACTTTAAGGGAATCCCATTGTGCCCACAAAGCCTTCAGTCCCACCGCCTTGTCTGAAATGTCCTTCCAGCCTGGTCGGGCTCCTCTTTCTTTCCATTCCAGAATAGGACCAGTTTCTTGATCTTTTAACTGCTCTTCTCTTAATGTCTCTCTTGTCCAATCGTCAGGAACATCAATTTTAACGGTGTTTACAATTATTATCCCTTGTTGTTTTTCTACCCGGTGGCAGTGCTTGCAGTCTTCCCGACAGGGTCTTCTGGAGAGAGCGTCTGCATTTCTATGGGATTTTCCAGGACGATGTTCGATTTTAAAATCGTATTGCTGCAGTTTTTCTATCCAACGAGCTAATTGGCCTTCTGGAGTTTTCAATTGTAATAACCACTTTAATGCAGCATGGTCGGTCCTAACTTTAAAATGTTGTCCATATAGGTATTTGTGAAAATGGTCTATGGACTTGACAATGGCCAATAGTTCCTTCCGTGTCACACAATAGTTACGTTCTGGCTTCGACAACGTCTTGCTGAAGTATTCAATTACTTTTTCCTGTCCATTTTGAATTTGGGAAAGAACACATCCAAGTCCAGAAATACTGGCATCTGTGTCTAATACGTAGAGACCTTTCCGTTCTGGGTATGAAAGAATCGGACTCGAACACAGTACTGATTTTAGTGTTCTGAATGATGTTTCGCACTCTTGTGTCCATTGGTACTGAACCTTCTCTTCTGTAAGCCAGTGTAGTGGCTTCGCAATATCAGCAAATCGTTCCACAAATCGTCTGTAATAAGTGCATAGACCAAGGAAGCTTCGTACTTCGTGAACATTTGAAGGCCTCGGCCAATCTCGTACTGAGGATATCTTGTCTGGGTCTGTTCTTATCCCCTCCGACGACACGACATGTCCTAGGAATTTTACCTCTTTCTGGAACATAAGGCACTTTTTGGGATTCAATTTCAGGTGTGCATTTTTAATTCTTCCAAACACTTCTTGAAGGTTCTTCAAATGCTCCTTAAAATCCCGTCCCATAACCATCACATCATCAAGATAAACTAGACATGTCTTCCAAGTTAGTCCTCGTAGTACCAGTTCCATTAGTCTTTCAAAAGTCGCTGGCGCATTGCACAGGCCGAAAGGCATCACAGTGAATTGATAAAGGCCACTTCCTGTCGAAAAGGCTGTCTTGTCTTTGTCATCTGGATGAAGTCCCACTTGCCAATATCCACTTCGAAGATCTAGAGTGGAAAACCACTGTGAACCTGCCAGCGTACTTAGTGTGTCATCAATTCGGGGTAACGGATAGCTGTCTTTTCTAGTGACGTCATTCAGCTTTCTGTAGTCGACACAGAATCTTAAAGTTCCATCTTTCTTAGCAACCAAAACTACTGGCGATGACCAACGACTGGTTGATTCCTCAATAACTCCGTCTTTAAGCATCTTCTGTACCATTGCAGAAGCCTCTTCTTGTTTTGCTAATGGGAGCCTCCTAGATGGTTGACGAATAGGAGCTGATTCACCAGTATTTATGCGATGTTGCACTATGTTGGTCTTTGTAAGAGCTTCTGTGTCCTTTGCAAATACTGTACTTTCCTTCTTCAAAAATTTTAAAGCTTCTCTATGTTCATCTGGAGTTAAATGTTCTAACTGGGCATTTAACATTCTTACAACTTCTTGGTCCATATCTGTTGACGAAGCTCGAATGATTTGTTCTTCACATCTCGCAATCCATGTGACTGGTTCGTAGGTGCCAATTGCTTCGCCTTCTTTGAACGTCACTGAGTGTGAATTTAGGTTAACCATTCTAATCGGTATCTTATCTGTAGTCTGTGTTAAAGTCCTTGCCAGGATCACATTGTCTGTCATTTTAATTGAGTCATCCTTCTCAACGAGGCCAAAGCGGTATCCTACAGAATTTTCCTCCAGGACTGCCTCAATTACTTTCTCTGTTCTTGCAGGAATTTTTATGGTCCTCGAAGTTAGTAGTCTAATATTATGGAATTTTTCATCTGCCGTTGAAAGAATAATTTCTTCATTTCCAATCCTGAGAACTCGTTCTCCAACGTCAAGCACAAATCCATATTTTTCCATAACGTCTAATCCTAAAATGAAGTCATCTGTAATGTCAGCTACGATAACCTGATGTTTAAAACATAAGCGGCCAATCTGCAGCTCCATGTCGACTTCCCCATGAACCGCCGCCCTATCTCCCGTAGCTGTTCGGATGACTAATCCATTCTGTTCTTTATTTACTTTGAAACCCATTATGAATCCTGCCCGTACTATTGATGACGTAGCTCCTGTGTCGATTGTGAACACACATTTCTTCTTATTTACATAACCCTCCAACAACAGACTACTTTGAACTCTCCGAAGTTGGGAAACTTTTATTTCTCGGGGGTCACAACATTTCTTGGCCAGCGCAGCCCCCAAATTGCCAGCCATCTTCAGTTTTCCTGTGGCTCCTCAACCACAGCAGCATTTACCCTTTCTGGGCTGCGTTGACGACAGTTTCTCTTGATATGGCCCACTTTGCCACACCTATAACAACGGATGCCTCCATTCGGTCTCCCACTACTTTGTTGTTGGTCTTGTCTCTGCTGGGAGTTCGATTTTGTCAATAGTTGGGTCATCATCTTGTGTAGATCAGATATCAGGTTTTGTGTTGTGTTGTCTGGCTTGTCTTCCTCCACACTCACAGCTCGTACTCTCTGATTTGATTGTGTGGTATCCTTATAGGCAGCCTCAATCTCCAGTGCATGTACTAAAGCCTCACTACTAAACTTATGCCTGGCCAACTTAAGAATTCGCCTAACTTCCTGGTCTCTTACTCCATCAATAAATGTACCAACTGCTAACTGTTGTTGAAATTCCATTGGTGCTTCAGGATAGGCTAGATGGGCTAATCTTTCTACCGCAGCCTCGAACTCCTGGAGGCTTTCTCCACCTCGTTGTCTGCGTGATTTGAGCTGAGCCTGATATACTTGGGCGAGATGTTGGTCGCCATATCTTAGTTCTAACGCTGCCTCCAAAATATTAAAGTTTTGTTGCTGTGCGGCAGGAATTGTTTGGAGCAGGTCTAATGCTTGGCCCCTTAGTGCTAATACCAATGCTGTTGCCTTTTCCTCATCGTTCCAGTTATTTGAACGCGCAGCTGCCTCAAATTGTCTCTTATAAGTTGACCATGAACTTTGACCGTCGAATGAAGGTGGTTGTAACCTAGCACCAGATGACAGTACTAATTGGCCACCCTTCTCTCTTAATTGTTGTTTGAGTCGGGCTACTTCTCCTCTCACTTCGGTTATTTCCCCTTCAACTTGGCTGACTTTTTCTTTAACTTCACTGACCTCTCCTTTAAATTCATTAACTTGTCCTTCGACTTCACAGACTTTCCCTGCGACTTCAGTGACTTTTTCGATAACATCTCCTTTAAATTTTTCAGTGAGGGAGAAAATAGCGGCCTGCTGTTCCTCTAGGCTTCTTTTTATATCTTCGTTTTCCTCCAATCGTCTTATTTCCAAGCCCTCCATCATTTTTCTTAAGTCTTCTTTTTCTTCCTGGCGTTTTCTCTCTTGAGCCTCCATAATTTTTCTCTGTTCGTCTTTCTCTTCTTGTCGTATTCTTCCTTGTTCTTCTTTTTCTTCCTGACGTCTTCTCTTTGTTCTTCTTTTTCTTCTTGCCGTCTTCTCTTTGTTCTTCTTTTTCTTCTTGTCGTCTTATTTCCAGGCCTTCGATCATTTTTGTCAAGACTTCTTTTTCTTCCTGACGTTTTCTCTCTTGATCTTCTTTTTCTTCCTGTCGCTTTCTTTCTTGATCTTCCATAATTTTCCTTTGTTCTTCTTTTTCTTCCTGTCGTCTTCTCTCTTGATCTTCCATAATCTTTCTTAATTCTTCCTGGCGTTCTCTTTTCTGTTCTTCCATTTGTTGCACCAATGCTGCAAGTAAGTCTTGTGTTTGTTTCTCCGCCATGCTTCTTGTTGTTGGCATTAACTCACGACACGTAAATCAGTTCAAAATAAAGTTTATTACACTATAAAGTCCGTAAAATATTGATATCACGTCTATTTTAATAATGGAATGTTCCAGAAAAATCTCGAAACAGCACTAGAAAGTCTTATTTAGAGTCTATACCTCTTTTGTGTTGACAAAATTCACTTATCTCCACTAATTGTCCAATGGAATGTTCGAGAATTTTCACGAAATATCACTAATAAGTCTTGTTTTGAGTCTACAACACGTTCCCGTCGACACAATTCACGTATCTCCTGTAGTTTCCAAATAGAATGTTCTAGAATTTTCCCGAAATTGCACTAGTAGTCCTTTTTCTCAGTCTACAACACGTTATTACTAGCGGCACTCACGTATTTGCAGCTATTTCTAAATCGAATGTTCTAGAAACGTCTCGAAAATCCACTTTAAAGTCACTACTCAGTCCAGAAATAGTCCTCCAAACACTGTCCAGTAGCTTAATTCTCCGTGTTACCACTAATTTCTGAGAAGAACACTGTAGAACCTTTTCGAATATTCCAGAAATTTCTCTTCCAATCCACTTCCGACACCAAATTGTTACGTGTTTGCTATCCACACAAACACCTCTACTCGTAGATTCGTTGATTGAAAGTCCAGGTAACACTTATTCACTACTTTATTTACTAATTAACAATTAATAACAATAGATTAATTAATGTCTTAACTATAATCACAACTGAACACTTATAAGTCTCTTTCTTATTTCTTCTTTACTCGTTCACGTTCAACTTCAGATTAAATCTCGGCCCACCGTGCGTCTTATTTATACATCCATTGACCCAGTCTAGAGCACTCCAGAATATTCCCGGCCGTTCGTGTACAATTCCAGCCTAATCTAACCAGTCTGCACAGTCCAGTGGCGTAACAATATAAATAAAAGAAAATATTTTCATAAATAAAAAATGAATATCCCATCATATAAAAAATGTATATAAATAATATATGTATAATAAAAATAAATAAGATATTCCTCTGAACGATAAAGAACGTAAGTTTCATAAACAATAAATCGAAATCATAAAGTTCTTGCTCACTTAACTTTTCACGGGAAATTTTAAACAGTGTTCTTTCCAAAAATCGGAATAACACTAATAGAACTGATTAATACTGTTCCTCTACTAGACGATTCTGATTACCGCCATCTAGCGCTGGGGTTAAAATTATTGTAATAAACTAAAGTTAGATATCCTATGAACATAATATAATGTGCGTATTCGTCCGTTTCTCGCAATTAACCATGACTCCGGCCTCGCGTACATATCCGGTTCCCGCATAGCGATCACGAAATTTTCTGCGGATTTATACGGTTCCCGCAATTAAAAGGTTAAGTACTTCTTCAATGCATCAGCGGTTAATTCTAGGTCGCAGTTAAAGACGTGGTAATCCACGTTTTTAGTGATGCCTTTGAAAATAGAATTTTCTTTTAAGTTGCCGTATATTAGTCTTTTTTTGCGCATCGTATGCCTTTTCTTTCTCTTAACGGGCTCCCATTTTCCATCATCGTATTGTTCTTCCTCCTCTTTCTCGGGTTGTTTGCCACTTGTTTTGTTGGCATTTGTTTTCTCTGGATCTCTCCCTGTTTGTTTTTCTACTACTGGAGTAACCGCTATGTTCTTGTCTTGTATGACTTTTATTCCTGTTGTTTTTTCTGCTTCTTCATATGGTAGTTTCTTATGCACTACACTTTTAACGTCACTATTGTTTCTACTTCCATTTGATACAATGTTACTCCACGTCGGATTACGACTCGTAGTAATATGTATTAATTGTATGTTACTTTCAAGTAAAATAACTACTTCCTCTTTCAGTGCTATTATTTCATCCTGTACTTTCTTCGTTTCGCATTTCGTTACTTCTTTTAAGATTTCCTTGAATTCCTCACTTTTCAGAAATGATATTATGGCTTCATTATTGCTGCTGCTTTGGCCTGTTCTCAGATCGGGCGGCATTGTAATTAGTCGTGTGCGAGTGGGACACACTGAGTAAGGGCACGTTTCACACTATTGTTGCACAGTTTATGATGCACTATTATTGGGCTGCTTATGACCCTGCTGAGGGTTTTTTCCAGCAATTAAATCTTTCATGAATGATTGCAGCACTAGTCTATAGAATTTAAACTTTGCTTTTACGTCTGTACCCTACGACGGTCGAACTACTACAATGCGTCAAATAACTAGAAATTCTCGGAACAAACAAGGATATGTAGTTATTTACAGAAGTAACAGATATATCCAACTACTTTTTGAAATGTACTGACTAAAACAACTCCAACAGTGTCATCGGCTACTTGCTATGATCTGAGGAAGGGCGGGCCATCGCAGCGTATGACCTAAAAATAAATAATTTATTGGTCACTACTGGCCCCGCTACTAATTACGTATACCAGTGATCCTGTTCTCAACTTCGTGGTTTTGGAGGGTTTAGGAGAATTTACCCCGAGTGGCCAATTCACTATATCTGTCGTTGTTTTTCTTATAGTTTTAGATACAGTGATTATTTGCAATTCGCTAGAATTTTACTAAACAACTAATATCTGTACAATAAACTGAGTCTTGAAAGATGGGATACGATGGGGCGTGCCCTCTTTACTTCACTAACACAACGTGCAATGAGGCAACATTGATGCATAATTCTGGTTCTGTCCTATGCATGACTTTGCTATTTTTATTCTTTATGCACACACACAATGCAGGCATTCTAATTAAACTTTTTCCTATAGTGTATAAAGGAAATGTGGTAAAAAATAATTGAACCATTTAGGCTATGAACACCAAAACATGCATACTA
This sequence comes from Rhamnusium bicolor, assembly GCA_029963845.1. Lineage (NCBI taxonomy): Eukaryota > Metazoa > Arthropoda > Insecta > Coleoptera > Cerambycidae > Rhamnusium > Rhamnusium bicolor. The sequence goes on along the minus strand of JANEYF010005566.1, from coordinate 161,091 downwards.
TATTCGTGGCACGTGTTGTACTCCAAGTTAGCTTCATCTGGAGAATATATGGTTACGATTTGTTGAATCACTAATAAATAAAGTGAACCGGTCGGGATGGCAGTACTCATACTATTTTACATTTTCTTAATTTCTAACGGCATCTAATTATCCATCATTGGCTATGTTCCTAATAAGTTGCTATTATCTAACCTATGGTGGTTTCCATATGCTGGTCAGCACTAGACTTATATGTTCTTTCTTCATCTAAGGTGGGCCAATACTCACTAGTTTGAACGAATTGTCTCAATGGCCCTACACGCGTTTGTTACACCCATAACGACTCTCACCATTGCGTTGACATAAAATCACGAATATTATAAACTTAACCATCGCTTATTAGCTTCTTTCTGAGTATAGTAAGATTTGAAAAATAACAAAATAACTAACAATATTGATTAACTATCCTCTTATTGGTTCGTAGACCACTACATAATGTTCATTGAACTGAGATTAGATTGGATATAAATAATAGAACACGTTCTTAGTTTAAGTTAGATTTAATCATCTCCAGATGATGCCGACTTGGGTTGTGCAACTCCCATTGTGTGCAATGGGTATTGTTTTGGTTTCGAGTATCGAAAGTTGGAGTGATTAGAAACTGTGTGATGAATAGAAACAAAAAAAGGAGATATATTTTTATAACGCCTTCTCATGCTTTTAAATTTACAGTAATTTTCAGAAACGTGAAATTTATTCGCCAATAGGCAGAAGGTATTCAGGAGAATGTCAACCAACATCAGATATGCAAGTTGATTACACTGCGAGCACTTATCCCAAAAAATTTATATGGTGTGGTGATGGTACCTCGGCATCAAAAAAGAGAAAAACAATGTTTTCGAAGGAAAAAGTGTTGTTGTGGCTGATTCCCCTGAAACAAGTTAGAATGAGAATGACTCAATAATGCAGAAGAGAGAATCTATTATTACTTTTTATACACGCGGCTAAAAACTTTCATTCTGAGTAGACATTATAAAAAAATTTCCTTCAGAGCAAAACTTTTATTTATTTTTCTGTTTCTACAGAAACAACAACAAAAAATTAATAGAAAAAACCTATAAAACGTAAACTATCATTTCGGGTCCTTTGTATCAGGTATAACCGGATTTTTGTCAAAATTTGTATTCTTCATTTTTTTGTGTATGTGTTACGAAACGTGACAATTAAAGCGTGTTTTCACGTGTCAACTCAATGCTTCTAACAGTTTTCAATAAAAAATTTCGCAGGGTTGAATAATTTTCTATTTTTCACATTATTTATTGTTTTTATTTCAGTCTGAGGAATTTTTCAATATCGCCTATCAGTGTCCTTGGATCTGTTGGAATAAAAATAATAGAAAAGTTTTACAGTTGATACTAAGAAATTCAGCGGAACCAATGGAATTTGCAAGTTATGCGTCCGTTGCATTTAACTTGCGTTTATTGCTATTGGTAAGTTAAAAGGATAATTTCCATGGAGTTAAAAGAAATGTTTAAACTCTGAATTTCAATAACTTTCAAACTTTTCGGGGAAAGTAACTGAATATAGAATAATTTTTAACTATTTATTGTCTGTTTCAGTATCAAAAAGGGATCTACAGTTTAACAACTTTGTTGTATTATTAAGGTTAATTAGAATTATGTTGAAGTAATAAAAAATTTATAAGCATAGGTTTATGTTGTGAAGAATATAATATATATTATTTGAATAGCTTTTAGTTAGTAATATTGCTTTTCCATATATATATATATATATATATATATATATATATATATATATATATATATATATATATATATATATATATATATATATATATATGAGATGATATCTGTGTTGACAAAATAACCTAAGTCAGCCAGCAAAACAAGTTACGTAAGATCTAGTCAAAAATTGCAATATCAACTCACTTTCGGGTGTATGAATTTGTAAAATTTAAATCATAAAAACATAGACGATGGTCTACAAACATGAAAATGTAGAAAAACTTTAGAATCTGTTAAAAGAGAAAAGCAATGAGGTAAAATAAAAATTAAAACATGTACCTAATGTTAGTTTCCGAAAAAAGGAAAAGCTGTACGGTAGTATAAACTCTTTAAATAAAAGAAATGTTCTTCAATACAGTGCAACGATGGGTAAAGACCATAAGTTGATGGAAAAACTTTCTTGTGGAGTGCACATTGACACCTTCGATAGGTGTTTCGGGAAAACTAAAAATTAAACAAAACAATAATTAAAACGGGTATATGATGATAAAACTAAATGAACTATGATAAGTAACATACAAATAGAGTTTAGATTCAATTTGTTTCAAAGTAAAAAACACTTTGTAAGGTTTTTAAACAGTTTAAGTTTCTAGTAATCGAAATGTGATTTTCACTGAAATAGTCAGAATCAAACTATAAAACATGCTGTACCTCGATAAATATTAAAAAGGATATGTAGTTTGTATTTAGACATTAGGAAAGCATGGTAACACCAGCTTCAGAGAACAGGTTTGCTTTATAGGTAGAATGTGAATTGGAGACTGTCTATTTTCAAAGTGTAAAATCCAAATTGGTGTGAAGTTCGGTGACCTACGATATAAAATATTGATGAATGAAATTTTGTTAAAATTTAACTGTTCAAGGGTTGTATTATGCAGAAAAATGTTTGAAAGGATTAGTTTTATTAGTGTATTGCTAGAGAATTAGGATTTATTGCGAATTTGTAACAATATTTCATAAAATATATGAAAAATTTTGAGATATTATAAAAGTGCAATGACATACTTAAGGCATACCAGAATGATCAGAAAAAAATATGTAATACAATTTCAAAAACAGAATTAAGATTCATTTATAAATAAAAAAGTTATATGCATTCAAAGTTTGAAATGTCAAAATAAATAAAAATTTAATTAATTTAAACTGACATAGATGTTCAATTGTTTGCGAGTTTTGTGGTTTATATAAAATCAAAATTCATAAAACAAAGACAGTCTTTGTTTCAAATTTTAACGGTGGAGATTCATCGAAAAACATAATAGAGTCTAACCTCAAATAATTGATTAACAAGTCTGCCCTGATGTGTCATTGACTGCCAGAATCGCATAAAATTGAAAATGACCTAAAGAAGTGATTTCAAATCATGTAAACTGTCTTAATATCTCAAAAATATTCAAATTGAAACTTGCCCTTGATAAGTTTTGTGAATGTAGGGACTGTATGGGGTGAAAATTGTGCGAGTTAAGTCCTTCGAAAACGTGTGCATCATGGTTGGAAGCATTGGTAGCTGTCATCTTCGGGACGTAGGCAGAGAGTTTGGTTGAGCTAGCCATAGGAGGAGTGCTGCTGTTTACGAATTGTGCGTTGTGTCATCAACCGCAGAATGCGCGGCAAATGGTTTGAGGTCAAGCATTGAAGCGGGGTGGGCTACTTGCATGTGCATATTTGTTTGATCAAATAAAAACGTCGATATATTAAAAAAACCGGGGGCGCTATACAAATTAAATTTTCTGGGTGGTTTAATTTAAGTAATTATTGTCATATTTTCTTTTTTTGTGTGTGTAGCAATCGCTATTTCGTTTAAATAATTGTTTCTCAATATAAATTGTGTTAGCAAAAATTTGTTCTCATTATTTTTCTTCTTTAAAAATTAGTTAGTCTTTCTTTTCTAAAAAAATTTATTAAATTTGGAAGCATAAGAGAAAAATATAAAAAAATATAAAGGGTTCTACAAATTTGTAAAGGAGTGAACTTGCTGTCGCCCGAGGGAGAGAAGGAGTTGCATACTGGATAGGATAAAAAAATAAATAAAAAAGTGAGTATATAACCACTGAGCTAGGCAGGGCGGAGAAATGGCGTAAGTGTTTCTCATTTAAAATCATTTTGTTTATTGGATTAAAATCACGATAAGAACATAAAAGGGTCTCACACTCATATAAAAAGGAAAAATATAGAAAAATATAGAAATATATATATATATATATATATATATATATATATATATATATATATATATATATATATATATATATATATATATATATATATATATATATATATATATATATATATATATATATATATATATATATATATATATATATATATATATATATATATATATATATATATATATATATATATATATATATATATATATATATATATATATATACGGAATCGTGTAAAGCTGAGCCAGACATAGCAGCTTGAATGCACAATCTTGAGCCACTTTGACAATACTAAGCCATATATATGGCTCAGGGATTGTTTTTCTGTATTACCTTTGAATTAAACCTTGAGAAAGACTTTTGTATTTTTTTTCCATTAGCCTAAGTTGGTATGATTTGTCTAACTTTACTAAGTTAGTTACGCGGGCTCGCGGAAGTGATGTAGGGACAATAGTTTGATGGTTCAGGTTTGTTGGATTGTCGAAATATAGTTTTTCAGTCTTGCGATGGGGCACTTATATCGACATTAACTTTATACATGTATATACATACAAAACATACAATTCTTACCCAGTAATATGCGGCAACAGCGCTGGAGTGTGTGATTACTATTTTATTAAAACCTGTGTCCAATTATGTCTCAAAGATGTAAAAAAATTGTTTTTTTAAAATAATGTCTGCAACGGGATTGACGTAAAAAGCAAACACGTTAGAAATCATAAAACAATGTGCATCAATTGTCCCACCAGATCAAATATATAAATTCAAAATAATGAATCTCTCACCGCCATTATTTTATGGACTTCCTAAAATTCATAAAGAAAATATACCCATTAGACCAGTCGTATCCTACGTAAACGCCCCATCATTTAAACTTTGCAAGAAATTATATATCTTATTGCCTTCCCTCACAAGCTTCGATTCTAAGTATTCTATTAAAAATTCTTTTCAATTTATAGAAAAAGTAAAAAATCTCAGTTTCTAGTAACGCAAAATTAGTTTCGTTCGACGTAAAAAGTCTTTTTTACGTCAATCCCGTTGCAGACATTATTTAAAATAATAGACAAACTTATAAATAACTCCAATATTGACAGTGACATTAAAACCCAACTAAATTTAATGATTAAAAATTGTACTAAACCAAAATTATTTTAAATTTAACGGGGAAATTTATCACCCATATCTCCTTTACTAGCTGAAATTTTTATGTCCGATTTTGAAAATGTACTCTTTAATACAAAAAAACGTTTTAGTTGAAAACATATTTTTCTGGACCCGTTACGTAGATGATGTGTTTTGCATTTGGAAAGGTACGGAAAGGCAGTTAAATAAATTCTTAGGTCTTCTAAATTCACTTAATCAGAAAATTCAATTCACATTAGAGATGGAAAATGACGAGGGTTTAAACTTTTTAGACATTAATATAAAAAATATCAATAATAGCTTAGAGTTTGACATTTATCGTAAACCTACTTGCATAGATACAATAATTCATAGTAAATCTAAACAATCATTGCAAATAAAAATGGCACCATTTTTGGGTGAGTTGAATAAAATCCTTCCGAGACTAAGGCTTGGGTCCACCAAGACCGTCTTCGTCTAAAGATCTGCGATATAAAAAGGGGAAAATATAGAAATATATATATATATATATATATATATATATATATATATATATATATATATATATATATATATATATATATATATATATATATATATATATATATATATATATATATATATATATATATATATATATATATATATATATATATATAATATATATATATATATATATATATATATATATATATATATATATATATATATATATATATATATATATATATATATATATATATATATATATATATATATATATATATATATATATATATATATATATATATATATATATATATATATATATATATATATATATATATATATATATATATATATATATATATATATATATATATATATATAAAAGTTATAGAGACGATTCCCACGAGAATATGTGTAACGGCCGGCTCATATCACCGTTCCACGAAGCAGATAGTGGGCCAGCAAGCGATGTCAGCAGTTCCAGCATTCAACATTAGAATTAGATTTAAGTCAGTCTGTTTTTAGAACTTCAACTTGTACTTTCGTTTTATACATTTTATATAAAATAAATTAATTTTTTAAAAAGGGTTTTTTGGCAATCAAAATTATTAGTGGCGCAGTCGGTAGGATAGTCAAACGGTGTTAAGGAATATAATATCGGTTCGTTTTAACGATTTATTGACTATCGAAAAAAAATTTTTTTTTTGACATTTTTGGTGACCCGTTCGCGAGTGGAAAAAAAGTGTCCTAAGTGTGTAGTGTCCAGCTAGGTGAAAGGGATTAGTAGCCTAGTGCGAAACGAGTTCTGAGAGGATATCAGCACGCTCTGTTCGGACCTAACAACATGGAATTATTGATAGTATTGCTGTAAGTACATTTATGTCTTATAGAGGCCCTTCTGATCGATATAATTCTGAAAGTTTTGAAGATTCTGATTCAGGCACAATTTTCTTGAATCGTTTAATAAACCGATCACACATAAGATCACCAATCGATTCTAATTTAAGTAATTTATTTTCTCAAATTTCTACAAACGGAACAATCAAAATGCCAAATACAGTACAAGTTTTAAAACAAGAGTACCTGAACATGATCCCAGAATTTCATGGGCAAACCGAACTCTTGTCTCGATTTATAGAAATAAGCGAAAAGCTAGTAAATAAATTTTATAACACAGCTGACGAGACAGACTTTCAGAATGAATATCTGATGTCTAGTTTCTTAGCAAAAATCAAAGGCGAAGCTGATATTAATATTTCGTCTTGTATAATTAATAGTTGGAATGATTTAAAACTTGCACTTCTCAATGCTTATGCGGATAAAAGGGACATTTATACGCTTCACATAGAGATGACTGAGTGTAAACAAGAAAATGAATCTCCTCTTGAATTTTATACTCGTATTCAACAACTATTAAATTTACAAACATCTTATATCACAGCACATAGCCAAGGCGCTGAAAGTGTAATATTAATAAAATATCACAGAAATTTAGCATTAAGGGTTTTACTTAGAGGCCTCAAAGATCCGTTAGGCTCTCTGATGCGAACCAAAAATCCCACTGATTTAAATAGGGCTTTAAGCATGTTAACAAATGACTTTCAAATATAAACTACTAGTAGCAAAATGTCAAAAATGAAAATATCAAATAATAAACCTGCAATCTCTCAAAATAGATCAAATTTCCAAAATAAATTTCAAAACAGTTTTAGAACTAATTATCGACCGCGGTTACAATTAACAAATTCTTCACATAACCCCCAAGTAATGCAAACGTCAGCACCTTATAACCAAAATGCTGGCCCATCTACAAATCAAAATGTTTTTAAACCTAACCAAACGAAATTTTTGCCAAAACCCGTGCCAATGAGTGTATCAACAACTAACACTTATAGGCCTGGTCAGAACCAAGTCCAAAACCGTAATTATCGTCCCAATCAATACCAAACTAGAAATAGTAATAATGTGCGACCGAACTATATTGTCGAGGAATTATTCAATATTGATGACCAACCAGTCGTCGAACTTCCTGACGAATATTATTGTGACGATGGCCTTGAAAATACTCAAAATGAGTTTTTTCACGAACAAGCCTCGATCACGAATTTGTGGAGTCGAACAGCAACGACCCCCAAATTTCGAATTAATGAACATGAATTATAATGAAAGTAAGCTTCCTTTTATTATTTTCCCTGAAAATAATTTAAAGGTTTTAATTGACACAGGAAGTACGAAATCATTTGTTAAACCCGAAATAGCACACAAATATTTTAAAAAATTTATAAAAAATGAACCATTCAAAATTTTTACTGCACATGGTACGTCAGTAGAAAATTACAGTACTTTCATACCATGTTCAACAATTTTTAACGCAAAAAGCACTCCGTTAAAATTTTACTTTAATTTTCACAATCATTTCGACTGTTTACTAGGGATCGATAATTTAAAACTGTTGAATGCAAATATTATTTTAGACAAACATTTGTTAGTAACACCTAACAGCCAAACGAAAATTCTATATCACGAAACGCCAAACGCTAACTTGAATAACATCACGGTACAACCTAGATGCGAACAAATAATTAAAATCAATGTAAAAAATATAGAAAATGGCGATGTTATAATCCCATACACTAAATTCTCGAACTTAGAAATACCAGGATGTCTTACCAACGTAAAAAATTTTGAAGCCATTTGTACAGTTCTGAATCCATCGGATTCTCCAAAATCTCTCAAAATTATGGAACCAATTGAGGTCATCGACTTTAATAAATATGACACAAAAATTGATACTCGTACTAATCTAAATCACTACCATACCGAAAAATACGAGCTTGATATTTCTAAGATCAGAACTGAACATATGAATTCGGAAGAACGCAATACGATATTAACTCTCGTTAAGGAATATTCCGATATTTTTCATATTGACGGAAACCAATTGACATTTACTAGCAAAATAAAACATAATATTAAAACCACGGATGAAATACCCCTTTACACTAAATCCTATAGGTACCCCGAAGTACACAAAGCCGAGGTACGGAACCAAATTCAAAACATGCTAGACCAAAAATAAATTCGACCTTCCTGTTCGCCATGGTCTTCGCCGATTTGTGTTGTCCCAAAAAAAGATCGATGCATTGGGACAAAAAAAGTGGCGAATTGTAGTGGATTATCGGAAGCTGAATGAGAAAACAGTAGGTGACCGGTACTCTCTGCCGAACATTACCGATCTTCTGGATAAACTAGGGCGTTGTCAATATTTTTCGACATTAGACCTAGCCTCGGGTTTCCACCAGATCGAAATGTGCGAGGAAGACATAGCCAAAACAGCGTTCAACACCGAGCAGGGGCACTATGAATACGTGCGTATGCCTTTCGGGTTGAGAAATGCTCCAGGACAATATTTTAAGGGGTATACAAAACGAAAGGTGCCTTGTGTACCTCGACGACATAATCATTTTTTCGACCAGTCTACAAGAACACGTTAACAGGCTCCGAGAGGTATTTGACAGGCTAAGAGCAGCCAATTTCAAAATACAGTTGGATAAGTCGGAGTTTCTCCGGAAAGAAGTGGCATATTTAGGCCATGTGGTAACTCCAGATGGGATAAAGCCAAATCCCGACAAAATCAGGGCTATCAAAACTTATCCAATACCCAAGAACCCTAAACAAATTAAAGGTTTCCTTGGATTATTGGGGTACTATCGCAAGTTTATTAAAGACTTTGCGAAGGTAACAGAGCCGTTAACGAAATGTCTAAAAAAGGACGCAATTATTAATATTAAGGACCCGGATTACATCAGTTGTTTCGAGTTATGTAAAAACCTCCTAACTAACGAACCTATATTGCAATCGGCTCCGATCTACCAGTGGCCTATGCTAGTAGGGCGTTAAGTGAGTCCGAAATTAATTACTCCACTATACAGAAGGACTTTTGGCCATAATTTGGGCTACCAAATACTTCCGCCCATATCTATTTGGTAGGAAATTCAAAATAGTCACAGACCACAAACCATTAACATGGCTATTCTCGCTGAAAGAGCCAAACTCTATGCTAGTCAGGTGGCGCCTGAAACTAGAAGAGTTTGACTATGAGATCGCTAAATAAGAACGCGGATGCGCTTTCTCGAATAGAGCTGAACATGAACGAAGCCGGACCATCTAATGCACCAATTTTTAAATTTATGGAAGAATTCAATAAATCATTAGAATCTGATCGCGAAAATAATACATCGGTTGTCGCTGAAGCGGGCGACTTAGACGATCACGAAAATGCCGAGGAAGATGACGCAACAATCCATTCGAACCACGAAAACCCGATCGTTGCCGTCCCCATTGCCGACTGCCCGGTCAATTACGGTAAAAATCAAATAGTAATCTCCCTTGTCAATTTCGCACCAGCAGACCCTTCCGTTATCAGACTGTATAAAACAAAACAACGCATACTCGTTCAATTCTCAAAAAATAATTTAGAACAAGACATTATTAAATTTGTTAAGGAAATGGTGGCCCCCAAGGTAAAATATTACGTATATTTCGAAAACCCAATATACGAAGAGTTCAGCGCGATCCTTCAAAAGTATTTTAAAGATTCCCTGATTCAAATAGTCAGATGTACACAAAAACTCATTGACGTCACAACCGATGACGAAATAAATCAATTAATCCAGAATAATCATGAGGGTAAAACTAATCATCGAGGAATCGATGAAACCGAAAAGCGGATTAAGAATACATATTATTGGCCTAACCAACAAAAATCTATTCAAAATTACATTAACAATTGTGACCTATGTCAAGTAACCAAATATGACCGTAGACCCCTGACTCTAGAATATAATATCACTCCTACAGCAACAAAACCATTCCAAATATTACATATAGATAGTATTACCCTAGAAAACTGTAAATTTCTCACTATTATCGACTCCTTTTCCAAATATTCGCAAGCTTATAAGCTCAACTCAGCGCAAGGTATCGAAGTAACAAATAAATTAGTTAAATATTTTACACACCATTGCATTCCAGAACAGGTTGTTTCAGATAATGGTCTAGAATTTAAAAACTCAGTAGTTCAAGAATTACTTAAAACTCACAAAATCGAAATACATTTCGTAAGTTCTCAACACCCAGAATCTAACGGGTTAATTGAACGGTTCCACTCAACCTTAATAGAGCACATTAGGCTACTTAATAATCAAAATGAGTACAAAAACGATCCTATAGAAATTATGGTAGATTATGCACTTTTGGCTTATAACAACACGATCCACTCGACAACGAATATGAAACCCTACGAAATAGTAACTGGGCACGTAGGCGGGAACTCCCCTTTTAACATCGATATCGAAAATCAATTAGTTAATAATTACATTGAAAACCATAAAGAAAAGGTCAAACTTTTATACCAAAAATTAAACGAGGACATTCAAAAGAAAAAAGAAAGTGTCATTTCCAAAGCTAACGAAAACCGCGAAAAAACTTCCCGAAATTCCGGAGAAAATTTTCGTTAAAAATAAACAAAAATAAAGTAAAACGCGTAATAAATATAAACCTCATACAATCTCCGACATTAATGAGGAGCGTAAGACTGCTAAAATTCTTCCAACACATGGTAACACTTGTGAAAAAATTCACATTTCTAACATTAAAAGACCAAAAGAGAAGGGAAAACCACAAACTCACCTTAAACACTATTTCAGGTCCCTCACCCTCGGACAAGGAACAGAGTTCACAAACATAACGGAAAATTTAGGCATTCTCCCGATTAATTTGGGCCCTGCCAGACTTCAGAAGAATGAACACACATTCGTCCACTATTACGACCTGCAACCTTTATATGATGAATACTCAAAATTAAACACTCAATATAATGATCTTAGGTTAAGTTATTCTAATAATAGTATATTTAGTAGAGAATTAGATAATTACAATAAAATCGTAAAATATAGTCAAACGCTAGTACTAAGTAAAATCAATAACATTAAAATTCATAACAGAAACAAAATTTCTAAAAGAGGTTTACTCAACGGGGTTGGTTCAATAGTCAAGAGCTTAACTGGAAATTTGGATGCCTCCGACGGCGAAAAGATATATAGCATTTTAAATCAGATTCAAAACAATGAAAGGAATCTGCATAATCAATTAAAATTTCAATATTCCCTTAATCATCAATTGATAAGTAACTTTAACGAAACTGTACAAGATATTCAACATAATGAGGTAATGTTAAGAACGAAAATAATACAGCTAAGCCAGTTCATTGAAAATGGTGCTACACATCAGGATGTTCTTTTTGCAAAAGACTTATTTAATCAACTATCTATCCTTTACAATGCAATTCTCAACACTTTACAGAATGTAGAAAATTCAATAACATTTTGTAGATTAAATACATTACATCCAAGCATTATTAAGTCCCACGACTTATTTCTAGAAATTCAGAGAATATCGTCTCATTACGAAATTACCTTGCCTTTTGAAGTAAATTACAAAAATATTTTAGATTTTGAGTCCATTCTAAAAATTCACTGTAAAATAGACTCCAACAAAATTACTTACTTCTTATCAATTCCTATTTATTCTGAAATAGAATTTGATCTGTTCTACATGCTACCTATACCAACAAGGCGTGAATCAGAATATTTAACAATAATTCCTAACGCGAAATTTATACTTAAAACCAAAAATAATAACTTATTTAAGCCTCTATCTGACAAGTGTACCCAAGGCAAATGGTATCATTGTCCAAGTAACATACAAGTCAATTACAGAGCACCGTGTGAAGAAGATATCTTGTTATACCAAAATTCAAGCCGCTGTCACCTTACCCAGCTAGAAATCAACGAAAATCACATCGAATCCGTTCCCGAGATCAATCAATACTTGGCCGTCCTCCCGAAAGAAGAAAACATTGAGGCCCAATGTGAGAAGTCAATCTAAACCAGATCACTAATGGGTATCTTCCTAATCAAGCGAGACTCTTGCAAATTACACTTCAGAGGACAGGAGCTAATTTTCCAGGAAACAAGTTATGGGAAGCCACTAGTTATCAACTCTATCAGTCTTCAGTCAAGAAACCATTATAACCCAAAGTTCAAAATCGAACTCAAGAAACTGAATCTCAAGGAGCTACCGACCAACACAATAATCCAGGAAGAATCAATCAATAACTACCACATTCCAAGCCTCTGGACAGTCATCTTGTATATTCTACTAACAGCTGGTATATCGTACCTCTACCTCAGATGGAAAAAGAACAAAATGTCGAGCAGAAATAAAAAGGCTATCAATGAGACCCATGTACCTGTGGTAATAGAATTGGAAGACAGGAAGATCAGCCTCCCAGGGGATGCTTCTTTCTAAGGGTGGAGGAGTTATAGAGACGATTCCCACGAGAATATGTGTAACGGCCGGCTCATATCACTGTTCCACGAAGCAGATAGTGGGCCAGCCAGCGATGTCAGCAGTTCCAGCATTCAACATTAGAATTAGATTTAAGTCAGTCTGTTTTTAGAACTTCAACTTGTACTTTCGTTTTATACGTTTTATATAAAATAAATAAATTTTTTAAAAAGGGTTTTTCGGCAATCAAAACTATTAGTTATATATACATATTGTCATAATAAGCAGTGGCTACACCTATAAAAAAACGTTATTTGACAATGAATGAATTAATTTATTTAATAAAAAGTTAAAATTGAAAATTTTTATAAAATATTGTTTTTCAATACTCATGTAATGTTATAATTTATTGTAATGTTTTGATTAGGGTACAAAAAAGTCTTTTTAAATGTTTCAGTTTTATTAAAAAGAGAGAAATAGTGAAATTTAAAATTTTATATTTATAGCAGGAGAAAACACAGTCTTCCTCATAGTTATATACAAATAAACGTTGTAATTAGGGTGACAAAAGTAACAGTACATTAAAATAAAATTAAATAAGTTCTGCGAAAAGCAAAATGTTAGAAGTAAAAGTTAAACGTTTATAAAATACAACTAAAATAGTAAACGTAAAGGTATAAGTGTAAAAGATACATACCATAGGACTATAAATAACTAGAAAGCTCTAGGTTTAAATGTGTTTTTGGGGTAGTATAGCTATATAATTGAACCTTCGTAGGACATTTCGACAATGCTTTCATTGTATAGTGAATTAACACAAGCCAAAAGGCCATTTCAGTGAACGTTGTTACTTTATACGTATAAAAACTAGTATCGGAAAGACATGGGGGCCTAGTGTTTCGGTGCCTCAGTATCTAAAAGGAGAAATAAGTGTTATGAAAATAAATATAAAGAAAAGAGACAAAAGTTAGTAAGAAATGGTTAATAGCAATCATGTTGTAGGTTTCTAATTAAGTTTAGGTATGTTTTATAATAGTATATAGTCATAATTTGAAAAAGCATAAAATTGACAGACGTTAAAATAATTTTAATAAAACCAAGATTCATGCATATAGAAAGAATGGAAATGAAACAAGGATTGTGAAAATAATAGCATATTTAGGATATAAGTTAGTTTAGAGCAAAATATTTCAATAATTAGATGTGAAATTTTAATTTGTCAAAATCAAGTTAGCCAGATTTGGTAAAAAGTCAGAATTTATGTCAAATTAGAATAAAATAGAGAAAAATCAAAGTAGTTAGTCGATTTTCAACAGCCAAAGGGTGCATTTGTGCCATGAAAAAAAAAAACATAACCTCACAAAAGCTGATTAAATTGATAATAAAATGGAAAATTGTCATTAAAGTTATGAAAATGCACTGTTTGTAAGTTTAAATCTTTCATATGAAATTTAATTATATAAAGGAATATAAAATAACTAAGTGATACAGTCGAAGTATAAAGTTTAATTAAAAGGTTATAATTAAAGTAATTAAAATAAAGGTAAAGAAAGTACTTACCTGAGTGAATGGTAAAGCCAGTGCTACGAAATAATGTGTTTTATACACAATAAATCACAACAAGCCATTAGTTTGGTGTTTGTTTGGAAGTCGTTCATTTTTCGTTGGAGTTGTACACAGAATAGGATTTATGGTGGTTCTGTCAATTGGTGAATAGTTTGGAAGCAGTTTCACGAACATCAAGTTGATCACGGATTGAAGATTTGTTTTCGCAACGAGCACGGAAGTGAGTACCGTTCGGTTAAGGCCTGAACAAATATAAGGTATACCAAAATTTTTTTTATTAATGCATTAAATAAGCAATAAATACAAGTCTCGAGCAAATCTGTATGTAATTTTAAGTAGTATAGGTCATATTGTCAATAGATCAATTTTTGTAAATCATTTTCATTTATATCTGTCAATATATGCTAAAATTGGTAAACATTAAATTTTCATTTATATCTGGTCCAAACTTATAATTGAAGATTAATATGCTCACATTGAACTGACTCTTGAGAGGAGAGTTTCTCATGCTTTAAATAAAATTGAATAGAACCATAAAAGTAAAATTAACAAAAAAAAAACGAATACAATACATTAAGTACATGAAATAAATATATACAATAAAAATATAAATATATATATATATATATATATATATATATATATATATATATATATATATATATATATATATATATATTATATATGTTGTTTTTCAGGTTTTCGCGGGTGGTGAATGTTAAATTCGTTTTCCGGGTATACTCCCGCGTATGTGATAGGCCCCGAGAGGGACCGTGGTTGTCTGAACGACGTTTCGGCAGAATCTCATCTGCCATCTTCAGGTTCTAACCATATGTATATGTATTGTATATATTTAATATTTAGATATGGACATTCGTCTTACACTGATTAAATTCTCTATCAGAAACTTTACACTTTGTTTTATAAATGTCACATTAGAACTGTTAAGACGCATTTTAAATTTAATATAACAAAAGGGACACTATACCTTTTCCTTTTTATTCAGAGTCAATTTGAGAGAAATTCTCTTGGCAGTTAGAGTAGAATTAGAGTAAGAACGCGGTTCTGTAAAAACTTTAATCCGGTAAAAATTTTTGGAAATACTCTTTCAATATGTTTTGTATTGAAAATTTCGAAAATGCAATATACCTACATTAGTTAACTCGAAAACTTGTCTTACATTTCGTTACATTGTTGTAGTTTTCCACAAAACATCAAAACACCATATATTGCACTCGACGCGTGCTTCATCAACCAAGTTGGCATCACCTGGAGATGATTAAAACTGATGAGGTTTTGAATTTTAATCATCTCCAGATGATGCCAACTTCTTTGCCGAAACGCGCATCGACTTAAGCGTGTAGTGTTTTGGTGTTTCATGGAAAACTACGTTAGTGTTATCTTCACATCAAATGTTCCAACCCACTTCAGGATTAATATTGATGGAATTATATTATATTTTATTCAAGAATATATACCTGTTATAAAATTAACAATTTAGTTTAAATAATTGCACGGTGGCTACTAACTCAAATTATTATTAGCATTTAAAACAGTTTGCAGAACTGTTTTATGTTAGGGTAGAATGTAATGGAGCTACGGAAAAAATTAATATTTATTCACCAGACAAAAATAGCTTAAATTACGAAATATATGAAATTTGATATAATGATAGTGAAGTTAACACAAGTGATGGAGTAATAATTTACATAACAAAAATACCACATTTTTAAATTTTTTGGGTGAGAAATTATAAATGCCAACAAAATGTAGAAAACAATTTAGTTATGAAATAGGTAATTTCGGATACACAAATTTAAACATGACAGAAAAAATGGTACGTCATTGAACGATATAAAATATTATTGCCTGAAAATAATTATTTGGAAACAAGAATCGGAAATAACAGTTATAGTTGCATAAACCTCATATATGTACGGTGTAACAGAAATAACTTTATAAATTTAGCGGCCATTCTGGGCAATAAATAATGGAGAGAAAATCCAATTTACTTCTACACAAAAAATATTTTTAGTTCAATGCTTTTATTATCTGTTAAAGAAAAAAGTCCAGGAAATTGGCAATTTTTTAAATTTTGATTTCGTTGTTTTAAATAACATCTCAAAAGTCCCCTCTGATCCGATGTGCGCACATTTTTTATGGTAAGAGGGTTAAAAAAAGGTGTTTGTCGTGAATATCTCCGTTCCTTTTAATTTTACGAATATGAATGAATAAGATTGAAATATACGAGTTAAAGTTTTCGAGAAAACTTGATGTAAAAGTTATGAGAAGCAAATTATTCGATTTTACTAACCACTGATATTGCAAAATATTATATTTTGAAAATAAATTTAGGTGAGCACGTATTAAAACTCACAAGGGAAGAAAGAAGTATATAATAGATACCATTATTCGTATAAACTTAACAAGTGACTAATAGGAATTTTATTTCGTAGTATCTTTTATCTATCTGCTCACCAGAGGCGTCGCATATAGGAAGCAGGCGAATAAATAAGAGAAAGGCAAATCACTTACAATATATAAATATATGATTCATATCAAGGTAAGCATTGATTAAAATAATTATTACCTCATGAAGATATATAAAATAACTAAAAATTGCCATAAATGGAAAAAAAATTAAACTAAATAAAACGCAACAAAACACAAATAGTTGTTAAAACTATAAATAGTAGTTAAGAACCTAAAAAAATTTATAACAATAATTACCACACAAAACAGAACACTAATTGAATATTAAAAGAACCTATATCGCAACAAAGAATGAAAACAGAAAACATCAAAATAAATAGTGAATCGTAAAAAAAAAATAACATCAGAACAAAAAAATATACATAGGACAGTACGTCCCCCGATTGCGTTCGCAATAGGTGATATGTACCTCAAATTTTAGATTTTTTTTGCAATTTGCGAGTTCATCCCTGGTTGTCTGAAAAGAATTTTTTGGTGTACTTTTGTTTTATTTTTAATCATGTAGGCCATGGTAGTTAAGCAAAAACTACTTTCTTGTTATGTAAAGTACATTTTCTGTAAAGACAGCAAATGTCAGTAAGGAAAATATTAATATATTAATAAGCTATACTTGTATGCAACATTTTAAGAAGAGGTAAGTAAGCAACTTTGATGTATTGACCTTCTTCTCCTATAACCGCATTTTACGTTAAAATAATTTATCTAAGTAACTAAATAAGTTTTTTTTTTGTAATCGACATATTTAGTGAAGGAAAAAGGACGGTTATTATACAAAAATAAAACATATTACTAACTATTATATTACTAACTCCAAATTGTGTAAAAACTCTTATAGATAAAACAGTCTCAATGTCTTGATGCCTTTAAAAATGAAATTAAAATAAATAATTTTTGAGGCATAAATTTTAAGGAGTTATTACTCCATAAGGCGGCGTTAACACGCCTCGTTTTCACGACTCCGTCGCAAGAATAACCAACAGAAAACTCTAAAAGGCTATTAAAATATTTCTATTGATGAGATCGAAAAATGAGAACATGACATGATTCATTTTAAATACTATATGGATTTAATAGATAAAAATACAGGCAATACTGATGCCTATTTTCTTCAATAGTAAGAACATTTTATTTGGTGTTATTTTATGGAACTAAATAATCATATTTCCTATTAATGAAAAAATATGTATCATAATTGATTGCCATGATTATATATTAAATCTGTATGGTATTTAGGATGAATCATATGTCTTCGTTTTTCGACATGATCTTAATAAATAATCCCTGTATGAGCTACATAATCAAATAAACAAATAATTTTAAATTGTCAACTAAAAAAATCAGCAATTGGGAAAACGTATTCATTTTAATTCAGTAATTAATCTGCTTCTTCCACTCACATATTCGACAAAAGCAGAAATCGGCTTGTTTTTGATCGTCGCATTAATATTTGACACACGACAATTTTGGTATTCTGTCGTCACAGTGCAAAGTAACCTGATAATCGTTTTCATTATGACCGTTACATGACCAAGTTCATATCACTACACATACTAATGGTTTTTTTAATATAACTGATTATTTTTAAATACCTACAATATACGCGATTAGACGCCGCCTATGGCCTGAAATTCTTTCAAAGTTAAAGCTACTATTGCCGGTATCACTATTCATGACATATTTTTTGTCTAAATGCACGGACTATTTGTAGAGTTATAGTTGTTCTAGTAATGATACAATACAAAATATATCCCGCATATATAAATAAAACATCAAAAGTAGGTATAAGGTGAAAATAAGTGTGAATAATAGGGGATGAGATATTCAAATTATACTTATTTCAACCCTAATTTTCATCATGTTAAATATCTCGGTTCGTATGGGAGATATTTGCCAAATTCCATGCGAACGAAGTTACATATAAGTTGGGATGGGATTTAGGTCGAAGATAGGAAAAAATTATATTTAAGATTTGCAATATTTGCGCAATGATCTCATCCAGATTTTTAATACTTATTGGGTAAGCGTTTCACAATATCATACCTATAAATTGTAACTCATATGCAGCTGCTTATTTACGGCGCCCACGCTCATGATAATAAACTCAATAAATCAGTTTTAGGCATAACTCATTTAACTTTCAATAGTTTCTAATTTTTGCATTCGGATTCTTCAGAAAAAAACTAAGTATGGATTTCAGTTTCCTTTCCCAAATCTTTGTCAAAACCAAATTACCTTATGAGAACTTCTTCCCAGCTATTTTAAAGATAATATAACTGATCATTATCTTACAGTTCTACAAATTACATTATCTGAAAAAGAAAATCATAATATTACTTCAAATGATAAACTACAAAAAATATATAGATTATAAAAAAACAACTATCATTTATCTAATGAAACCTGGGTGGATTCTTATTATGATATAGGAGAGGCTACTGAGTTATTCATTAAAAAGTTACTTAACTTTATAAAAGATGGCACAAAAACTATGAAGATTAAAAGAAAATCTATTAAAAGAAAAAGCTGGATGGCTGACGGACTAATGAAATCGATTGATACAAAAAAATAAATTATATAAAAACGTAGAATGAAATCCAGGAGATATAAATGCATTAAATACATGTAAACAATATAGACATAGACTTTAATAAAAGTAACTAAAAACAATTATTACAAAAAAACAAATGGAAAATAGTCAAAATAGTCCCAACAACTAATTTCAGTAAAGATCTTAAGCTTATTTATGATTGAGTACTTTATTGTTGACTACTTTTTTATATATAAATCTGTGTTTGGTATTTTCAGATCTATTAGGTTGGCAACTCTGCCGCATTTCTTGTATTAATAAAGTTTACCTTATACCCAGGGAGCTGAAAAATACCATTCGATTTCAATTTCTTAACTGGTAAAGATAATAGCTACTCATCAATTCGGTTTAATAAGCTATTTAATTAACTATTTTTGATTACCGTTTAATAAAAGTACTTTCTTCATCAAAGAGGTAATTATTGTTTTATTTAGGGTTTATTGAAACATTTGTTTTGTGTAACATTTCAACAGATTTTTAATAATATATTTTTATTCACTTTTAATTGGTATTTTTATTTGTTTCCTATAAAAATGATTTGTCTATAAGAACCTGATTCTGTGTGGTGAGAGATTTTTAAACATAACTTACTATATGGGCGGCATGCCCATGGAAAACACCTAATAATTAATAACCTATTTGCCACTCAGAAACCGGTTACTAGTGACCTGATAATCTGGAGGGATTTAATGTAACACCATAAGGAGCTTTCCTACCCCACGACTTAAGCCTCCCGACCTAAACCAGTTAGCCGTTAGCACCAATGTTCTGTATACTTCTACACAAGTTCATTCTTAAGTACACGGCACATAAATTGGCGACCAACGTGGTGGGACCGAAAGTTTCTTATAATTTGTTCTAATTTCATTAATTATTATTTCATTAATTGGCATTTTTATAAGGTGTAATCTTCTCTAGATATCAGATTTCTAGTTTACCAAAGTACGATAGAAAACAAATAATAAATTCTCTTTTTCTAAAACACACAGAATATAGATTTATTTAATAAAGCAAGTTTTAGTAAAACAGAAACAAAGTGCTTAATATAGGTTTATTTATTGGATTTACTGAGAAAAAGTAAAACATTTATTTATCATATATTATTGAACATATATCATATAATTCTGCTAATAATTTTGGTACATTATTTTCTATAATCTATAAATTGTCTAGAACTAACAGTAAATTACAATCTAGTAATTTTTTTTGTAAGTAAAGAATTTCTTGGTTTGAAAAAGTATAAAAGTATTTATATTGACAGTAAGTCCATTATATGTGGCTGTTAATATCTCAGACTAACGTTGTTGATGCGTTATACGAAAATCTAACTTTGACGAAAAGAAAGAGAAGACCTGATTTCGTACGTCTCCGTAACAAGCGAGAATAATATCGATCAATCTGATCCAATGCTTCTGACTAGCGTCGTTGTCACATGTTTGATGGTTTCCTGTTTCTGCATGTCAACTCTCAAATCTGGATTTGTTAATTTCTGAGTTTGAACGTTACCTGTAATATACTATGATAGCCAGTAAATAAAGATGACTCTGATAAACTTAGTTTATTGTTAACACTTCTACATTCCAACATTTACAACAAGAAAAATCAGAAAGAATGTCCCTTTTTCGCCCTCTCGTGGAACCTTACTTAACTGAACAACTAAAGGCTAATTCACCTGGTTACATTACTCTGATGGTAAGTTTACATGTTAGATTGTTGACATATCAATACATTACATTACCGTTTTCTTTATTTTATTGATTTTTCTATGAAAACAAATCTTTTCAGAACTAACGATAGTTAACCTTCGAGACAAAAGTTTTCAATCCTGGTCAAAAACCGGAGACTAGCTGAATGTCGGAGATCTGGCAACCCTATTTTCAATTGTCCTGTACCGACGATAAAAGTTCAGACATAACATTTGCACGAACAACACAGTTTCTATATTTTATCCCGCCTCCTTTGTTATGTAAATACAGTGAGTGATACTTGCAAACTTAAAAAAGATTGTAAATTTTCAACTGAAATATGTTTCTCAAGGAAACTAAGGAAATGCAAAATAAGCGCAGTTAGCAATAAATACGTAGGAATTTGTTATCAGCCACGTAGTGAAATCTAATATTCTGAAATATTCTAGAATATAATCCAAGTTAATATATGGTGTCTGAAATATTATATAACACCTTATAAAAAAGTTGGTGTTTATACAGCAACTTTTGCAAAAATGTAAAACAGTGTAAAAGCAAGAGATCTAAAATTATATAGTATAAAATGTAAAATAGTAAAGCGTTAACATAGAAAATGATTATAAAATGAAAAATAATAAAATAATAAAATGATAAAATAATAAACTAATAAAATAATAAAATAACAAAATAATAAAATAATAAAATAATAAAATAATAAAATAATAAAATAATAAAATAATAAAATAATAAAATAATAAAATAATAAAATAATAAAATAATAAAATAATAAAATAATAAAATAATAAAATAACAAAATAATAAAATAATAAAATAATAAAATAAGGAAATAATAAAATAATAAAATTTAAAATGCATCAAAAAAATTAAACAATATTCACTGAAAGTCTTTTGCATTAAGTTCAGATAGAAAAACACATTTGACAGTCTCTTTAAGGCAATGCGATTTCTTTGGGTTCTTCCATTTCTTCTTCGTGGACACTGGGTTTTTTCCTCGGAGGTGGAATACTGGAAAATCTCCTGAAGACCTTACTTGGTCTTGAAGGAAGTGAAGGTGATCCCGACGGATTGACAAGAGCCAGCTTCCGCCTCCTTTTCTTGCATTTGCACAATACATAGAGTAATATAAGGGCAATATTAATGTTATCGTCAGATATGTGAACCATGAGATGTGTTTGGTCACAAAAGGTTCGTTGATAAGATCATCTAAATTTTTGGGGTATTGGTCTAATTTGTGTTTGTTAATTGCCAGGTTTTCGGTGTTCAGGTTATTTAATTTTAATGGTTTTAATTTGGGTAGGTGAGTTTTGTACGGAAGGTTGTTGCAGCATTCATACTGAATTTGGATAGGATGAGTTTTATCCTTGACATTTAATATTTCAATGGAATGGGCTTGAATCTTGGTAATGCCGATAAAAGCGTAACAACTAGGTTGTAGTTTTATAATAGAGTTCTTCGTGATGATTTCCATTGTTGAATTTCTCTTAGGGCAACTGATAGTTCCAAGTAAAGGTTCTACATTAATGATTAGCCATGTATTTTCTTGGAGTTTCTGAACATTATATCCTTGACTAATGATACAGGATGTTTGACAGTTTTCGGGTAGACGATTGAGATGTTTGGACAATCTTGCTTCACAAATAGCATTGTTGTCGATTGGGTAAGCGAACAGGTTCGAGCATAATTTAGTTCCAATGTAGAGTTGTTTGCATTCTTTCAGGTCCGGAATAGGTATAAACATTAAAGAATCATCTCTCGCGATATATTTTTGAGAGGTTGACAAAATGTGGTGCAAACTAGTTCTATTATCCAAAACAGGGATAGGGTATAATTGATAGGTTGTGTAAGTTTAAGGATCTACTAGAGGTATCTCTAAAGCAAAAATTAAACTTGAATCGGTTTGAAAAGCTTGCAATTCAATAATATCTAGGTACTGAGCAACTCTTGATAATTTTATTTGAAGTGGCAAGTTGTCCTTATGCAAATTTTGTGAAATTTCTTGTAAAGAGCTTATTAGATCCTAATGGGTAATTATAGAGGTTCTAGTTTTAACTATTTGTATATTATGTTCGATATGTAAGGTCGCATCTTCGATATCTTTAATATCTTTATTAAACGTTTCTTCGTCAATTTGTAATTTTTGAATAGTTGAATTGAAATTTTTTATAACCGATATTGTCACGGATATTTGGTTTTTAATTAAGTTTTCTAATTGATGCTCGTCATTATTTAGTTTTTTAATACAATCGGAATAATATTGACCGTCCTCAGTGTCTAAAATTCCGGTAATTGATTTAAATACTGTTCCGATAATGGTATCAACGAGGAATTTTAAATGGTTAAAATTCCTCGTTGGTATTGTTTTGTATCAAGGTAAACTTAGTCAAACTTAGATTGAATAGATTTAGATCTTTTAGTGCTTTTAATTTCAAACCAAATGATACTGAATAAATTTGTTATCTTAGTATGTCGATATTTCACATACGTGGCCATTTTATCAAAACTCGAAATTATTCTCAGTGTACTCGAATGGTGGGTGTGAGTCTGTCACTTTAGGAATTTGGACAATTGCATTTTTTATGGTGTTTGTATATGACACATAATGTGAAAGTGGAAATCTGGGTATAAAATATAAAAATATACAAGTGGGAGAAGAACCTCCAAACTGACAGATAAAATGTACAGGGTGGCCCGTTTAACTTGGACCTATAGCTTACCTCAGAAACTATAGCTACTATGAAAAGAAATTTAAAGTAAAAGTAGTTCCAAATGAAATGAACTATTATTTTTTATAACATTAGATTTTTTCTTGTCTTTATACAGAGCGATAAGATAAAGTTGTAGTTTTTTAATGGAACACCCTATATATTATTGCAGTTTCAGATTCTACGAAAAATTATCTTCATCATCATATAAGGAACCATATGCCTAAAATGACTAGTTTTTGAGATGTATTTAAATAAAAAAAAAAATGACAAATGAAGGTCAACATTGAAAGATTAATAATTCCGATCCTACTAACTACTACTAATGGTCATAAGAAAATTAAAAAATTTTTTTACAGGGTGGTTGTGAAATCGCTGTCAAGATTTACACGTTGAAAAGTAAAAATTGAACATGTACATATGAAGAGAAATTTGACATGCTAGAATATTATCTTTCTAAAAATAATACCCCGGCTCTTACCGTTAGAGAGTATAGAACGGAATTTCGAGCTAGACGGTTTCCTGAGAAGAAAATGTTTGCTAGAATAATGTCAGAAAATATTTTATATAGGGATATATAAATATCTCATACTCGTTTTTTATCCAAAATAAACATTTCTTTTATGTATTATGAAACTTCATGTAGTCTGTCTGGCGGTAATTAGAAACTTTCGTTTACCTATGTAAGATATTTCCTTCCAGAATAAAAACCGCTTATCGGTGGAGTTTTGTGACGGTCAACGACCAGGCTTGAACTCTGGATATCGCTGAACTTCACAAAACGTCTATTGTTGTTATTGGGTAATAGAAAAATGGGAGGTACCCCTACTTGAAGCGCGTGGAATAGCGTAGCTCCGGATTGGTCCAATATCAGCTTATTAGAAAAAATATGGTGGTGGTCTTGTTCGACGAGAACAAAGAAATTAAGGGGTGTGAGAGAATCAGGTTCTCCGGAAGGGAAGCCGATAGTTGAGGATAGTCAATGTTAGGCTCTCTGATAAAATTCTTTGGACTGATTAGTCTATTTTCACGGCCGCCGCCGACATATTTAATCGAAAAATATGCAATACTGTAATAGTGAAAAATATTTAAAGTTCTAAAGCAAGGTAGGAGTTCCGTAAAAGTACGTTGCGGGATTTGGACTAATCATATTTTAGGACCTATTTTTTATAATGGAAATTTAAATCAGTTAGATATTTATATTTATTGGAAAATGAAATTAGCCAACTTATAGAAATTGAAATACTGGCACATCAACTTATTCTGGCAGCAGTATGGAGCGCCTTACCATGGAAGTGTGAACATCAGGGAATTTTTAAATCAAAATTACCAGGATTGGATTGGACAAAACAGTACAATATCATGGCCTGCTCGTAGCCCGAATTTGACTCCACTTGATTATTTTTTTATTGGGCACCTTGAGAGAAATCGTCTATAAGTATAAGCCTAACACAACTAATGAGGTCCGGGAAGGAATAGGGGGAGGCCATAAATTATTTGAATATCACAAACTATGTCGCAAGTGCCTTTGCGAATCTTCAAATAAAATAGACATGTATTGCTCAAAACGGTGGGTACATAGAAAACTTGTAAATGTTTAGTTTCTTATATTTCATAATATCATCATAAGTAAAAAGTGTTGGTGTTCATGATTTTGTTTTGATATAGGTACATTAGCGAATTTGTTGGTTGTTTACTGAAAATTTATGTCTATTTTTTTTTTCAATTTCCTATCAATTAAAAAATGTTCGTTTTTTTCTGTTTGTGATTTTGTTTTATTATTCTTAGCAACTTTGCTACCTCAATCTGAATATTGAGTTACATCGTGAAATGTTGACAAACCATAAGAAATAAATGGTAAACTTGTAAAAAATGTCAAATATCATGAGAACGAGCAACTTTGAGTATAGGGAACCCATATGCCATATCGAAGGGAATTTATTTCTACATCGATCTGAGAAATAATACAGGAAAATTGAAAGCGACTTTACAACTACTCTGTATACGTTTTTTTAAAAAATTTTATGACCTACACAATGTTATGTGGCAATTGTCTGTACAAAGTTAAATTTTAAGAACATCTAGTATCGAAATTATTAATCTTCCAATATTGACTTACATCTGTCAATAGATTTATTTAAATACTTCAACTCAAAAACTACTCATTTTAGGCATATAGTTTCTTAAATGATAATGAAGAGAATTTTACGCAGAATCTGAAACTGCAATAATATATAGGGTATTGTTCCGTTCAAAAACGTCACTGTATTGAATATAATGATAAATGAACAATAACCTCCAAATATCTATCTGGTTCCCAATTGTTTATAATAGAGTATTTTTAGTAGGTGAAGAATTTCTGTTTAACCTTTGGTCGATCTCATATTTATTAAGGAATTATTATGTTTACCACCTAAGTTAATAGTATATTGTACATATATACGTTATCCAATATTGTTGTTTATTATTTAAGTACTTTTGTTGTAATAACAGTCCCCAAAGTTAACGCTTTCACACTGAAAGAAAATATTATTAGAAATATGTGTCACATAAAATATGCAACCATTTATTACTTTATTAGATAAATATTCAATATTTACGTCGATATTAATTAAATCCCAACAAGTGGGGAACAGCTGTTTATAGTTTTCCTTTCAGAAGGGTTGCGACTGCCTTTGGTTGGTTTGACCTTCAGCTACTATTGTTAAAGTTTTCTGTCTCATAAACTTCCCGGCTGTCTACCAATAGGGAGACAACTTATACCACTCATAGATGCCGTTACGATCTACTTTTGGGGAATAATTAATTTAAATCTCATTGTGCAATACACGTGTTATTACCATTAGACTATTCTTTTTTAATCATTAAATATTATTTGTGATATATTATGAATTTATTTTAGTTAGTTTCATATCTTATTTTATAAAGTTTGATTTTTTTATATCAAACTAGTTTACCTCTTTGATAGAGACAGGAAGATAAGCCATTTTAATAATCAACTTTGCACCGGCAACACCTCTTGGCAGACAATCGAGAACATCAATCAACTTTTGAAATGTTATCTTAATTTACTAGTGTTGTGAACAACCATCAGGTAATACTAATAGTTTTAAATGATTTATTTTTCTTGCAAGTTCTCTTCAAGATGTATATTTTTAAGGAAAAGTTAATAATTAATTTTTCTAATTTTTTTGTGAAGATGTGACACATGTTCTAATAATATGTTTCTATTAATTCCTTTCTTAAATACATAGTCTGAAGCCGGCTTAAAGAGTCTAATATTAATCTGTTAAAACTGCTAAAATTTTGAATAAAATTCCTAAATTATTCATAGTTAATAAAATTCATCTGGAATTTCTTTTGTGAATTTATATTTCACACTCTTCCAATTTCATTTGGACATTAATATTTGCACATTGGCAAATTAAAAAGTCACGATTCTTGGATCCAAAGGATTAGTTCCGTGGATGCTTTATTTGGATCACCAGAATTCATCTGTAACTGTAACGTGATATGAGCTCCACAATTTTGAGTAACGTTTCATTTCATCGGTAGACTATGTATTAAGAAACTAGGTGTCCATACCAGAAGAGAAAACGTTAACTTCAAAACTCACGCCACCATTTCCATCACAGGTCAGCCTTCGCTGGAGTGTGGCAAGTTATTTTCTTTTTGATTTTTGAACGAGTTTCACCCACTCGTAATAAATTATTGTATATATATTTGTCGGTAATTCTAGATTACCATTTGGTGGAAAAAAATACTAAGCTGTTGATTTAATAAATACTTAATTTTATTAATTTTTTTTATTCTGTCTCTACCTTAGACAGAAATTCTGTAGGTTCTGAGTTGGGGGATGAAAAAGTAATCACTGGTAAAACTGCAGATGGCGCCTTTAAAATAAAAATAATTTTTTATATTACTTATTCATCCTCGCCTACTACTCGTTGATAGAATTATTTGAAGTGAATAATAGCGAACCAAAGTCTCAAGGAAACAAGAAACGCACGGCCCTTGCCTCCCAAAAAAAATCAGCTAGCCGCAGGCACAGGAAATTTCTTCGCTTTCCTTGTCAATAAGAATAGTTCTTATTGACAGGTAAAGTGAAGGGTTTTCCATAAATACCTGATTTGGTTTCCTCTTGTATTAAGAGTCATCCTAATACAGGGCGAAACTAAAATCACGGTACCACGGTGGTTCCCCGGTTACATTTGACGACGTGGTAACAAGATGTAACATTTGGCTACCAACGTGGTAAGGTGTAACAGTATTCTATTTAAGAAAATACAACTTTATCTTATCGCCCTGTATAAAAACAAGTCAAAATAATAGCTCATTTCATTTTGGAATAACTTTTACTTTAAATTTTTTTTCATGGCATCTATAGTTTCTGAGATAAGGTATAGGCCCAAATTAAAGGGCCCGTCCTTGTATATTTTCAGCGAGGGGAATGGAGGGAGTCGTTTTGCTGTAAAAATTTGCTATCCACGGCAACTTTTATTGAAATATGTGTAGGCCTATCATCAGTTATAAGATTTACGTTTTGAAAAGTTTTCTAAATGAGAAAATGATTACCTAATATACAGTTTCTATCTAAACCAATGGTCATTAATATTCCATATATTACACACATTAATTTTAAATTGTATGATTTATGTTGTCATTAATACATTTTTTATAGGTTTAATGTCAATATTAAATAAACATTTCAGTGATCTAAAATCGAGTCTAAAAGTAATTATTGCCAAGTATACTTAAAATACTAGTGTTCAACAGAATATATCTCATCATGAGTCACATATTTGAATTGAAGAAGAAGAATATGACAGGTAAAAAGTCAGTGAGATAAAATCAATCATCTTATGTAATACTAATACTATTGCATTTGTGACAAAATATATTTTTGTACCATTGTATTTGATTGAGTCATTGTTCAATAAAATATTTGAAGGTTGTTTAATAATAGCAACAATATTAATATGTTTCTAATTTACTCTTTAAGTTTTTTAAATAACTAATGTCATACTCTTAAAAATGAGGTAGGTAAATAAGTTGAAATAATATCAATATATTTTCCTTTAGAATAAATATATTAGAAAATGCAAAAGATATGCGACAAAAACATTTATTAAATAAAAATTTCAATACCCTGTACATCAGAAACTAAGCGTTTATGATGAAATGTTCATAGAACAAAAAACTTTCATTTCTCAAAAATCTATCGACTATTCAATTTTCTGTATTTTATTACAAAATCATGAACAAAAAATTATGCAAATTATGACAAACTAAAGTTACTTTTGATGATTTTGACGAAAATATACTTCTGGATGCAATCCTATATTGCATTTAAGACATGAAAATTTGGTATATCTTCCACATTTTCCGCAACTGCGTTATTTCGTGTTTATCTATCCAGTGTTCGATTCTATTACTTACCTAAAACAAATTTCTGACAACACATGAGGCAGCAATTTTGGTTTAGGTGCAGTATTTGATGCTGAAAGTGATGAAGATAAAATTGTGAGTACTATTCCGCGACGAAACTCAAGTAATGAAATGGTTTCATTTCGGGTTTGCGAGCTCGACGATACAAATAACACATGTTGACAACAGACATCTAGACAAAACCGGAAGAAGGGCCAGTACCATTTTCTTGATCGGATTTTTTGAGTATAAACTTGTCACCTTTTATTTGATCAAATCAGTTCACACGTCCCATTCTACTTGCAGCATCATCTTGGTCACTGCCTTTCCCGCCACTCAATGAAACTAAGGCAACTTTAAATGATTTTGCGTCTTAGAATTTATCAGAGTTCAACGAGCATTCGAAGTGTACGGTCTACTTGTGAGAACACAGCATCGAGAAGCGAAGAGAACAAAATAAGCCACTTGCTCTTTTCAGGGCAACCACAAAGAATTCGAAAAATTGTTCTTTTTTAGGACAACACTCTAGAAGAATTCGTGTTCTTTTCAGAATATAGGTTCTAACAATTATATTTCATTTCAGGTTTAATTAATAATTTCTTTCCAGCATTTCTTACAGGAAAAAAGAACCGAGAAGCCCGACGACGCTTTCTGTGGAGGACAGAATGGCAAGCGCAAGCGACGACGGCAGATCCACGGCGGTGTCCTCGGACACGGACACAGAGACCAGCGGAAGAAACCAGAGGTCGAGGAGAAACGGGCGCGAGACGAGAATGCAGGCCCTTAGAGAGGAGACCAGGAGGCTGCACGCCAAGCTTGAAGACATCCTGGAGGAATAGATAGTCATCTAATTTCCCTCTCTCGACTTAGTTTGATTTTTTTGTATCCATTTTCAAAATGCTTACGTGCTCAAAATACTTCGACCACGGAGGAGCGCAACTGAGCATAAATAAAAAATAACAGAAATTGATTAACAGCGCATCTTGACATACCCGAAATTTTTTTACAATTTTGTAACTATTAAACAAACAATTTTTTTATTCATTTATTTATCATAAATATGCTTTATTTCTAATTTTGCATTAACAGGTTTATACACATCCTGATAGAATCAGTGTCAGTATCTTTATTATCAGAGTCTGCAGATTGTTGGGGGTTGGTCATTCCCATTTTCTTTCTCGCAATATCCGCTAAAATGGAAAAAACTTAAACAATTTAAAATGTATGGCATACAACAAAATAGTGAAAAACAAAGCAGAATAAGAGTTTAAAGTTAACAATCATTTAACACATTTGTTCATAAAAGCACAAGAAAACACGTCTTAATTGTACTATACATCAGTGGCGGATTTAGAGGCGTGCGTCTCCCCACATTTTTATTTTGATCAATTCTAATAAATTAAGAAATAATATACAGGGTGGGGCAATAGTGCATCGGACTTCCATATCTCGAGTTCTACGATAGCTAGAATTAAAAAAAAATACAAGTAAACTAGATAAAAAAGTCTATAATCGAAAATTATTTTCTAGTATACAGGCGAGCCAAGACGAAATTACAAGATCAAGTGCCTTTTTTTTTAATGGAAAGCTTTGTATATCAGTACATTTTTTAAAGCCTGTTTCTAGATTCTATTAATTCCTATATTATTATTATTGATTATCTCTTAACAACTTGGATGTAATGAATTTTTTTGTTGAAATAATTCCATTTGTAGATGCATATTGAAAAAATCACCAAAGTTACAATTGTGGGTTTTAAGAAAAACTTATGTGAATACTAGTTACGAAACATCCAATTAACGTTTTTAAATCATTTCTACTTCCTAAAAATGTACAGGGTGGCCAAAAATTATTTTTCAATTAAAAACTTTTTTTTAATTGAATTTTTTCATTTTTTTCAAATGGAATACTATGTATATTTTCGACAATGTGATGTAGAAATCAACGAACATTTTTTTGCAAGTACTTTCCTATGACTTAATGCAACCATTTTCGTTTTATTGAGCAATACGTACAAAATTCAAGAATAAACTTAAAAAATAGAGGTTTCTTCAAATAATTCATTATTATTATAATTATAATAAGTGCTCCACATGTTACCCATTTTGATTGACGCACGTCTCTATGTGCTTTTGAAATGAGGTTTCTACTGTTCCTAAAATTGCCGGTGTGATAGATCTAAAAGCAGTTATTATCCTTTCCTTCATATTTTGTACTCTTGTTGGTGTGTCTTCATAAACAATTTCCTTCACGTATTCCCATAAAAAGAAATCCAATTTTGTAAGATCTAGCGATCTAGCAGGCCATTTATTGGATCCATTTCTTCCAATCCATTGAAGCGGATAGGTATTATTTAAGTGGTCTCTAACTTCATATAAATAATGTGGTGGAGCACCATGTTACTGAAACCACTTCCTACTTCGAATCCTTTCAGGAAGATTTACCAATAATTGTGGCAGATAGCTTTTCAGAAAATTAAAATAATTAGCTCCAGTCAATGTACCATCAAAAAAAATGTGGCCCTATTACATGTTCTCCAATAATTCCTCCCCAAACGTCTATAGACCATCTGTGCTGGTTATTAACTTGCCTAAAAAAGTGAGAATTTTCTGAAGCATAATAATGGAAATTGTTCCTATTAACAAATCCATTTTTATGAAAAGTTGCCTCATTAGTGAATAAAACATTACTGAAGAAGGTGACATCTTGCATTTTATTTCTGGCCCAATTACAAAACTGTAGACGCCTTTGAAAATTGTAATCAGATAGTTCCTGGTGCATTTCAATATGATATGCATGAAACTTTTTTGTTTTTAAGATTCGACAAACAGACTTATTTCTTACTATTTATTCCTACTAATGAGCTCACTTCTCTCTGACTAATATGGGGATTCTCAACCGTTGCCAGCACCACAGAAAATTTATTGTCTTCGTTCACAACACGTTTTACTCTTTCATTTTTTTATATTCGACATTTCCAGTTTCCACAAATCTATCGAGAAGGTTTTGGAAGCTGCTAACATCAGGAATCCTTCCTTCAGGATCCCTTTGCTTATAAATTCTATTGGTAAGCAAACAATTTCTGTTTGACTCGCTCAAAACAAAAGTAATGCCTACAAGTCTCGCTTTATTAAAATTCATTTTGTAAAACTCGAAACATTTTAAATTTAATACAAAAAAATGATAACTGACGACTGATAAGTGCGATAAATGTTCGATTGAACAAGACAATTTATACTAAAATAAGGTTTTATTGCTTGTCAAATAACGGAAACAGCAAAAAAATTTACAAAAAAACTATTACACTAAGGGACCGGTTAAATACTATTTACCCACTTCAGTGGATTGGAAGAATGGGACCATTTCTTCTAAATGACTTCATTTCAAAAGCGCATAGAGATGTGTGTCAATCAAGACGGGCAACATGTGGAGCACTTATAATATTTTCTAATGAATTATTTGAAGAAACCCTATTTTTACTTTCTTATATCTAATATAAGGAAGTATAGTAATCGTGATTTTCTTTTGACCTCGAGATATTGATTGATATATACCTTTTGAACCCTCCTGAATTCATTCTGACTATATTCCGAATGATGTCTGCTGGTGCGTGTGTGCGGATGTGTGTGTGTGTGTGTGTTTGCGTGCGTGCGTGCGTGCGTGCATGTGTGTGTGTATCCGCGATAACTAAAAAAAATACTAATGGGAGACTTCCCAAATTGTACAGTTAAGATTTTCAGCAATATTTTGGGTGACACATTAAATTTGTGAATGTGATACCGCCAGAAGAGACATAATGAATGAAAGAAGAAAAAAGGTACAATTTTGGAAAAAAAATTAAAAGATTTTATTGCATTTCTGGACGAATCTCGACGAATTATAATGAAAAAAACATAACTTTATGGAAAAAAATCTGTCGGCATGATTGTAGTATCGCGATAGCAGCCACAGTTTTTGAGATAATGCTTTCAAATTTGGTACACATGTTCTAAAAGCCAAAGACAAATAAATTCGGTAATGAGCAAAATTGGCCGGCTAAATGCAGGTCCACGGGACCCAAACTTTTTTGTATTTGCCTTTACAAAAAATGTATTCTTGATGACAGATTATGAATCATGTCTACAATATCAAGCCAATAAAATATATTTTCCATGTACTTGAATAAAGCTGATGTAAACTGAAATATTTTACACATTTGTCATCATAAAATGGGGTTAAGATATATTAAAAGTTTGACATTTGAAAGGTCTAATTTAATTAAAAAAATGTCAATATCAAAAAGAAGAAATTATTAATATATGACATGAATTATTATTGACAGTATCGAATGACGCTGACAACTAATTATTTGAAAATTTTAATGAAACATTTCAAGGTACGATATTAAAATTTAATTGAGGTAAGTGAAGAATTATATAGAATGATTTTTTTTAGATCAGGGTGATATATACTGCCGTCCTTATGCTAAAGGGCGTATCTGCAAAAACACAGTTTTGAGATAATTAAGGTTTTGTATTTTTCTGTATGCCAACTGTTTGTGATACACCTAGTCGTATCTGCCAATATTAATGCATATAAGACTAATTGGCTTAGTGAATATTAGCCCAAAAATTACTGATATGACCTATATCTGTAATACACTGCATATTCGATTTTTTTTGGCTAAGAAAATGTTAGCTACGACCATTTGGCTTTGCAATATTACTATGCGGTGAAGATATCCGATATTTTAAAAAGATTTTTAGGTAATTTAGAATACAGATACGCGCTTTTACTTTAGTAGTAAGGTCAAATACATGCTTACCTATGTAAAAATGCCATAAACCGAATTTCGATACAATGTCAGATACGCCCATTAGCCTTAGCACGGCAGTATACTGGTATAAGAAAGTTATGTGTTGGCCACATCATATATTTAAGTTAATTCTTAAATTTTGTCTTATTGCTCAATACAACAAAAATGGTTGCAATTAGCCATAGGGAAGTACTTACAAAATATGTTCGTTTTTCATTTCTACATCACATAGTTGAAAAATATACAGGGTGTTCCATTTGAAAAAATTGACAAAATTCAATTTAAAAAGTTCTTAATTGAAAAATAATTTTTTGACCACTCTGTACATTTTTAAGAAGTAATGATGATTCAAAAACATTAATTAGATGTCTCGTAACTAGTATTCACATAAATCTTTCTTAAAACCCATAATTATGACTTTGGTGATTTTTTTCAATATGCATCTACAGATGGCATTAATTCAACAAACAAATTCATTACATCCAAGTGGTTGGAAGATAGTCATTAATAATATAGAAATGAATAGAGTCTAGAAAGAGACTTCCAAAAATGTACTGATATACACTACATTTCATTTTAAAAAAAAGGCACTTGATCTTGTAATTTTGTCTTAGCTCGCCCTGTATACCCGAAAATACTTTCCGGTTATAGACTTTTTTTATCTAGTTTACTTGTATTTTTTTTTAATTTCTAGCTGTCGTAGAACTAAAGATTAGAAGTCCGACGCACTATTGCCACACCCTGTTTTAATACACCACGAATGAAAATTTAGTTTAAATATCTAACAAAATCTAAATTTTGCGGTCAGGATTCTGTCTCGGGAGGTGTACAAATTAGCCACATCCTAGAAAGAGGCATATTAACTTATTAATATCACTGAAAGTTACTTTTTGCAAGAGTGTACCGATGTAAACACTAATATAAATGTTATGCGATTGAAGGTCTCCGTTCCAAACAACTCTGGTCCTTTGCGCATCTTTATCTTCCTGCCACGATATGTTTGTCAAGTAGTAGAGCTTCACTTTTTATATTCTATTGTGATGTTTTCAGTGGATTTTAAGAGCCTTGTGATGTCAAAATTTTTCAACGCAGACCAGTTCATGGTAAAATATGAACATTGTAGGGCGAGAAATTAAGCGCAATCCCACACTAATCATGTTCTAGAAAAAATAATTTTGTTGACTTTTTTTTTGGATGCACACATTTGAGTGATTTAATTGTAAGCACACAGTGTAATGACTACTTAGTGGTTTTAAACTTAAAGTATAATTAGATTGACCAAAATCTCCTAAATCACATTTCTCTTTTCACTTTATTTTTCAATATCACAATGGCGTTTAACAGTATGTACGTTTGTCTTCTGATCTTGAGAAAATGGTGGAGTTGTGTAAAACAACAAAAAGAAGTATTTGTATGAATTCTTCTAAAATATGCACCATTTACGAACTGCTTAGTTATAAAAAGTGGCTGATTATTTGAATGGCTAGTTTCTCTCCATTGATACTGATAACGGAACCCGACAATGAAAATCACGAGGACTGTAATATCAGACAACTAAAATGTATAAATTACATTGCTTGCTTTAGTTCTTCCTTTTTCTCTACCGTCTTCATCATGCACGCAGCACACCATGATTCATCTTCCATAAAATGTTAAAGAATAACTGTTATCTATACGTTGATAATTCAGTCTTATGTCAAACGTTTCTACAACGTCAATAGTAAACCTAAAACACAAACGTGCACAGTCCATGTATTGTAGTCGGCAAAGAGTTGTTAAAACGTGTCTATTTTACTTTGGTCACAGCAACTGATTAGCGACGTCATCCAGTCAGTCACAAGTCATGGGTGACATGGCGACAATTTTCTACAACTAATACAACATTAATTTCTGTGAAAATATGGTCGCAAGTTGTAAAATTACTGTTTGGGTTTCTACTACTATCACCCTTAAATCCGCCACTGTTGCGCCCCCTAGACAAATCCTAAATCCGCCACTGCTGTACATTTCCTTGTGTTTATTTTTTATTTTACTTATGTATGCTTTTTTACTACCTCGAAAATTATCCCAAACTTGTTTAGGGCAAACATTTGTAGTGAAATGTTTCTTCATCTTTGTCGCGTTTAACATATTTCGCGGAGTAAAATTGACAACAATTTACAGATAAAGACATGAAGGTGCGAACACAACCATTGGTATGCGTAATGTACATTTGACCATTAGCAGTGGAGGGGGATCCACAGTCGTATTAGGTAAGCGCGGAACAGCACAGCTGACATGTAACCGTGTTCACCCCTTCGTAGTTTTATCCATTTTAATTTCTTTCCAGCCTTGTCACTGGTGAAAAAGTTAAAAACTTTGCACTTTTCTCTACTCACATTGCAATATAATCTAATCAATTGTGGCAATTTATAAAAGTGAAAGGACGTGCCACAAATAACGCGAGTAATATCATTGTAATGAATGCCTATTGTTTATATCAGCACTTGCTGTGCTAGTCAAATTGTTACCATATTAATTGGCGCAGTCGGGTCGGATTTGTCAGTCGGTCCATCTATCGAAGATAATTACGTTTTGTCGTAATTCCGACGTATTTTCTCAAAAATTTTAGATAAATCAAAGAACTTTCGTTCCTAATAATTAATTCATCCAAGTGTACAAGTGCATCGTACATCTTTTTCAAGATTGTTCTATCGAAGAAGAATCTGGAGAAGACATATTGGGCTGAATTAAAGTAGGTTCAATCCGCAAGTGAATTGAGTAGCTTGTCAGAAGAAGCAGGAAGGAAGGTAGAACTCCGGTACAGCAAACACTGTAAGCATCCCAGGTCATCGTGATCAACTAGTCCATCGTGGACAACACCCTCCGAAGATTGTTGGATTTGCAAGGTAGGACCTTTCATATCTATTAAAAGAAAGTCAGGTCAATCGTCAAATTTAACGCCAACAATTTTGCGTTCGAACTCTATCGAAGAGACCTCGAACATATTTAAGTAATATTTAAAGAAGAATTTAAATACTGAAATATTTTTCCATATTATCCTAATTTTACCATATTTATTTCCTTTAAGTTTATATTTTTGAAAAATATAATTTTTATATAATATATTTAAAATATTATTTCATGTTGAAATTGTTGAAGTAATTATATACTATTACTTTTTAGTAAGTTTTATATTTATATTTTATTGCTATTATTTTTCCTTTCGAAAAAAAAAAAAAATATATATATATATATATATATATATATATACATATATTAAAATCAATTTAATTAGTTTATGGAAGATTTGTTAAGTGATCTATTGGAAAAATCTTTAAATTTGTCAGATACTAAATTAGAAAAAATGGCAACTGGAAGTCAAGTATCACAACCAAATTTTATAGTCTTACAAGCCTATGCAAACACAATTGGTAATTACAATGGTGATGGACATAGATTAGAAATTTTTATATCTGCATGTGATCAATTTATATCGCTCTAACGATGAAACTTTAAACAAATATTTGCTAAGAAGTTATTTTAGGTAAATTAACCGAAAGAGCTCAAATATTAATTGGTTCCAGGTTAGAACTACGAACTTGGGAACAAATAAAAATTGCTTTGAGAATAAGTTTTGGAGATCATAGAAGTTTAGATTGTCTAGAACAAAATTTATTAACTTTAAAACCATACAAAAATGAACACCCTATACAATTTACACAAAGAATTCAATTAGCACGTAGTAAAGTTGCTTTTAAAATTAACAGTCTTTCAGACGCAGAAATGCCTATGACTACAAAATTAATATATTTAAATCTGTATGATTCACTTTCACTAAAAACATATCTACGTAATTTGCCCGACAGATTATAAGACAAAATCGATTTACAAAAACCCGATTGTCTTGAAACAGAAATGGCATATAGTATTGATGACGAAAATTTTAAACAAACAAAAAACTTAACTGCAACTTTACAAAGTAATCAAAGTAATCAATCAGTGCCTAGTTATAATCATAGACAATCATACTCACAACCACAACAATATAAACAAAATTTACCACCATCACATAAACTTTATAATAATAATAATTTTAATCAACCTCGTAATATGCAAAATTTTAATCAACCTCGTAATATACCAAATTTCCAACAACAAATGTTTACAAAACCAGTATTCCCTAGTCAATCAATAAATGTTCAACCCAGACAAATTCCACACAGGTTCCCCACAAACCAGCAAGTTTTTGGTAGACCTCA
The DNA here is from genome assembly GCA_029963845.1 of Rhamnusium bicolor. Classification (NCBI taxonomy): domain Eukaryota; kingdom Metazoa; phylum Arthropoda; class Insecta; order Coleoptera; family Cerambycidae; genus Rhamnusium; species Rhamnusium bicolor. Next base: position 122,658 of record JANEYF010005566.1, on the reverse strand, counting down.
AAACGATTTTAAACCTAATAAATTTTCTAATCAAAATCAGTTTACACCCGAACCAATGTCCACTCAATTGAGAGTACCTAGTAATTTTAATAGAACAAATTTTAATTCAAACAGAGAAGTACATAATTTCGCGAATACTGAAGACTATCACGATAATCAAAATCAATATCAATATTCAGAAATTGAGGAAGAAAATTATTTAGCCTGTCCAGATCCCCTATTTGATTATTCAACTAATTATGATTATGTTGATTATACTGCTAATCAACCAGACGATATAAATTTAGATGATCCAAATTTTCAACAGGACCCTGTAATACACACATCAGACCTAATTGAAATTGATTCGGCTGTAGTAAATTCTTTACCCTATGTACAAATATGCAATCCAAATATTAAATTATTAATCGACACAGGAGCTTTTACATCAATTTTAAAACCATCTATTGCAGAAAACTATTTCCCTGATTTAATATATCACATTCCTTCTAGTTTAAAAACATCATCAGGAGAAAAAGAAATTAGGTACCGAGCTACGATACCAGCTTTTCAAGAATTTAATAGTGACCATCAAATAGAATTTTTATTATTTAATTTCCACGAATCTTTTGACGGAATTTTAGGATTGAATGACCTAATTAAATTAAATTTATCAATAGACATTCCGAATCAGCAGTTGATAATGAAGAAATCACAATCCCGTTTTATTATCGGCAACCTTATGAAACCTCGTTTACGTTCGAAATACCTCCATTTGAAATTTTGATAAAAGATTACCCAGTAAACATAGATTACGGAAAAATCTTTATTCCTGAATGCACAATAGACGATCTATTGTATATACCTGAGACAACTGCAACTGCAAAAAACGGACGAGCTTACTTTGAAATTTATAATTACAAAGACACAACTATTTCAGTGACACTCGATAACCCTTATCTGTTACCCATTAAAAGAACAATTTGATGTCTATAACTTTGAGACTAATAATTGTGTTCCTGACAATGAACAATACAAGCCAGAAACAAACGTAAATAATTCAATACGTGTAAATCATTTAAATAGCGAAGAGAAATACGAAATTTTAAAGTTATGTAATAAATTTAAGGATATTTTTTATATTGAAAATACCAAATTAACTTTTACAAATCAGGTCAAACACGAAATAAAAACATCTGACGAAGTACCTGTCCATACAAAATCATACCGGTTCCCATTTGTGCATAAACCGGAATTACAAAAACAAATATCTAAAATGTTAGATGACGGAATAATTAGGCCCTCAGTATCACCTTGGTCTAGCCCAATTTGGATAGTCCCAAAAAAATTAGACGCTAGCGGCAAACAAAAATGGGAATAGTTGTCGACTACCGAAAATTGAATGAAAAAACAATCGATGATAGGTATCCTATACCAAATATCGATGATATTTTGGACAAGTTAGATAAATGTAACTATTTTTCAACACTCAATCTTGCATCCGGTTTCCACCAGATAGAAATGCATAAAGATTCTATCCCTAAAACAGCTTTTAATGTAGAAGACGGGCATTACGAATACGTTCGAATGCCATTTGGACTTAAGAACGCACCAGCTACTTTCCAAAGAGTAATGGACAATGTATTGAAAGGCAAAATTTGTTTAGTTTATATGGATGTTATTATTATTTTCTCCACTTCACTACAAGAACACATTTCAAATTTAAAATTAGTATTTTCAAGATTAATCAAATTTAAAAATTCAATTAGATAAGTCGGAACTTTTACCAAAAAATGTTGAATTTTTAGGACATGTGATTACACCTGAAGGCATTAAACCAAATCCAAAAAAAATAATTGCGGTACAAAAATTTCCTATACCTAGAACAGCGAAAGAAATTAAATCTTTTCTTGGTTTAGTCGGATACTATCGTAGGTTTATAAAGAACTTTGCTTACTCATATTACTAAACCTTTAACAAAATGTTTAAAGAAAAACGAAAAAATTATTCATACATCTGAATTCATAGAAGCTTTCGAAAAGTGTAAAACGCTTTTAACTAATGCACCTATTTTACAATATCCGGACTTTTCTAAACCGTTTATACTAACAACGGATGAGTTTAACTTAGCCATTTCTGGTATCGTCAGTCAAGGCTCTATAGGACAAGATCTACCTATAGCATATGCTAGTAGAACCCTAAACCCTGCTGAACAAAACTACTCAACCATAGAGCGTGAGCCATGTGCGATTGTAAATTTTTGTAAATGTTATCGCCCCATATTATTCGGGAGAAAATTCACTATCGTGACAGACCATAAACCACTTCAATGGCTTTTAAATATGAAAGAACCAAATTCACGCTTAGTTCGTTGGAGATTGAAGCTTGAAGAATACGACTATAATATAGTTTATAATAAAGGTAAAAACAACACCAACGCCGACGCTTTATCTCGTATAGAAATTAATGCACTAGAAAATGATTCAATTATCGCAAACGCTGACGATTTAGATCAAAATAAAATTAACAACGATTTTTTGGAAAATCCTATAGATAATAGGCCCCCTGATCTATATACAGATATCCCAGACTTTAACCCTGCCGATATCGTACCTAGTAAATCAAACATCACCTAAAATTAATGTTATCCAAAATATTGTATTAAAGCAACCTGACAATGACAATGGACAAAACAGTGATAATGAAACTGTACATTCAACTACAGAAAACCCTAGTTTAGAAATAAAAATATCAGAAAGACCCCTAAATTATTATAAAAATCAAGTAATTTTCTTTGTAACAAATACTGTAAATAGAATAATTACGCAAAGAACAAAATTACATAATAATGAAAAAACTAAGCTTTATATAACTTTGCCATTAGATAATTTAGAAGAACATCTAACCAAAGTCATAAAGGAATTTCTTGTACCTTAAATATTATATGCACTACATTTTAGAACTAAATCAAAAGAAATAATAATCAACATTATTCAAAATTATTTTAAAAACTCCAGTTTGAAACTTGTCGAATGCCCCACTATTTTGCGAGATGCAGAAAAAAAGGATGATCAGTTAGAAAAAATAAAATACCACCACGAAGGAAAAACAACACATAAAGGTATAAACGAAACTGTAAAATCAATCTTAAAATCTTATTATTGGCCAGATATTAATAACGATGTAACAAATTATATAAATATTTGCGATATATGTCAAAAAACAAAATGCGAAAGACACCCACATGTTTTAAAATTTAAACCCACTCCCATTGGTACATATCCATTTGAACATATTTATATTGATACGTTTAAAGTAAAAACCAACCGTTCTTGACTATTTTAGATAGTTTTTCTCGTTTTGCTCAAGCATATGCATCAACAGTCAATGCAGTTGATATACTAGATAACTTGCTAACGTTTATTTCACACTTTGGCTTACCAAAAATAATTACGTGTGATTAAGGCCCTGAATTCAAAAATTTGTTAATGGAACAATTCTGTACGAAACATAAAATAACAAGTCATTATACAACAGCGTACAACCCAAATAGTAATAGTTCTGTAGAACGTTTTCATTCTACATTACTAGAACAATTAAGAGCGTTAAATTTGGTAAAACCAAATAAAAATATAAAAACTTTAGTAAAATACGCACTCATTGGTTATAATAATACAATCCACTCTGTAACAAAGTTTACACCATTTCAAATAACTAAAGGCAATGAAAATCTAACAGACCCTTTCGACCTTTCAGACGAACAAATTGTAAATGATTATCTCGATAAACATGTAGATAATATTAAAACCCTAAATAAAATAGTACAACAAAATAATGATAAAGCAAAACAAAATTTAGAAAATATTAATTCTGATAGACAAGATCCACGTCCAATTCATGTAGAACGCCCTGTATATCTACAAGGTGATCCTCGAAATAAAATTCTACCTAAGTATAAACAAATAACAGTAGTAGCCGATTTAGACAATAAAGTACAGACATCAACTAGCCGTACTTATCACAAGAAAAAAATAAAACCAGAAAGAAAATTAATAGAAAAATCTATTGTTACAGATGATGCTGTACCTGGTACTTCTAACGCTAATAATTAGCTCGACTACTGTACAAGACGTACAATTACATGACATTGACAAACCAATACTTTCTTTTTCATATGGTCCCGCCAAGGTAACACTACGAAAATATACTTTCCTACACCTAATTGACATAAATCCTATAGTAAACTATACTTTAATATTAAAACCTAAATTAGACGATATATCTATTTATATTGATTATTACAAAACTGATATTGGATTAAAACTATTTAATCATGTAAAGCTGGAAATGTATAACATAAAACAAAAACTGAATAACATTCAACCACACTTTAGACAAAAACGTGGCTTAATCAATATTATAGGCAATGCAGAGAAATGGGTATTTGGAACCTTAGATTCCTCAGACGGAGAAAAAATCTATAAAACTCTTGAGACTTTAGAAAATAATCAAAATCAATTACAGGAAGACGTGATGAAAAACGTTGACCTAACAAAAAGCATATTCTCAAAATACAATGAAACTTTATATGGGCTAACTAACAATCAACATTCGATTGAAAATAAGGTTAATGAACTAATAAATAAAATAAATAAACTTCAAAGTATTAACGAAATTTGGGAGCTATTTATTCGATCAATTTAATAGCTTTAACTTGTCATACAGTAAATGAAATCTTAGATAACTTAGAAAACGCAATTATGTTTGCACAGTTAAATATTTTACACCCATCTATAATACCGATGGATAATCCAAAAATATTAATAAAAGATATTCAGAAAGATTTGCCAAATTTTAATAATATGCAATCTTATTACAAAATTGCCAGTACACAGTTGTTCTATAAAGAAGGTAAAATTATAATAGCAATCTATTTTCCATTAGTAGAAAAAGAAAAATATGGTTATTTTAAACTTTTCCCTATCCCTAAAGAGAACCATATTATAATACCAAAAAAACCCTTCCTATTAATCAGCCCTCTGAAAGAATATTTCATGAACGACGAATGTCCTGAAATAGAAGACAAATATATCTGCCACCCGGATAACCTGATTGAAAAACCAGAAAACTGCATTACAAAAATCTTAAGAAATCAAAATAATAAATGTGAACCATCTACAGTCTTTTTACACAACTCTATCGTTGAAATAATTAATCCAGGACATCTTATGGTCATACCTACTAATAAAACTTATCCAAAAATTCTATAAACAAAATGGATTTTTTAAGTATATATCAACCAACCTTAATAATAATTCCCAAAAATTGCTCATTTATTATTTATGGTGAGAAATATGGGAATTACAAACCTTGGACATCCCATGAACAGTTTAGAATACCAAAAATTCTAATTTCTAATTCATCACACAAGCAGACAGAAAGACTACACCTACAAGAAATTAACTTGGATGAAATTTCTAAAATACAAACAACCTATAATAAAATGAAAATTAGACCACTAAAACATGAAGAAAACGAATCTAGCCTAACTATTATTCTGATAATTATTGTTTTCTTAATTGCTGTTATGATTATAGGATACTTTATATTTCAATACAGAAGTACCATAATCAAGTGCACCAACCCTATTGGAAGTATGATAGAGGAAACGACCCCAGATCCGGCGTCAACAAGGATTCCACCCTTATTTCCGATCTAAGAAGGGAGGAGTAATATCATTGTAATGAATGTCTATTGTTTATATCAGTACTTGCTGTGCTAGTCAAATTGTTACTATATATACCATTGTTATTCTAAATTAAGTTCAGTTACTATCATTCCTCTCCTGTCGCTTAACGAATTACTTCAGTTTATTTGTGTTTATTTTAACTTGTGTTTTTTATAATAAAATAAAATTTTTTAAAAACCGAGTTCGAGTTTCAAGATATTTAATTCGCATTTATAAACTGACAGCGTCGGTGATATTGCCATTTTTGCCAACTTTCTCAGTATTTTCTATAATAATTAGGAACTTTTCAAGATATTTAGAAAGATACCTATGTATTTTTTTGAGGGAATGTGTAAAAGATTATGTAGGTATTTTAAATTTTGATATATTACACTGCCTAGTTCCAGACTTGAGAAGTAAGAAAATGTACTTTTGTTTAAAGGAGAACGTTTCCGGGAACATTTCCGGAAACGAATCCGAAAATATGCTCGATTGTGCTCTCTGTTCAAAAGGGAACGTTTCCTACCCTCGAGAATGTTCACGCACGAATGAGAACGTTCCCCAGTCATGAAAGGAAACATTCTCTCCTTCACATCACTAAACTTATCTAAAACTCATTTTTGGCAATATTTCGATCACTCTCAGTTTTAAATTGTCCTGAACAACAGTAAATAATGCATAAACACATTTTTTTTCGATTTTTTACTCAATAATAAACTATTCATTTTAAAATAAGAGCAAAATAATACTGCACGTATTGTGACATAAGAATAATCTAACCTCAAAAGCGGTCTTGTTTTGCGTATGATATACAAGGTGTATCTAAATTGAGTACCATAAATTAAACGGAGTGTAGATAAAGTCGAAATAATACGAAAATCTAAATAATTTTTTTCCAAAAATGCTACCTACACAAGATACAGGGTGTTAAATGGTCGATTAGCGGATCACTATTTTACTCATATCTTTCAACAGAGCAAATCAACGGAATTCATTTTTTGTATACAACAATTACTTAGAAAGAGCAGTAATAGGACAAACTTTCAGTGCATTCTAACAATCCAGTACCGTACTAATAGAGGATATGTGACATTTTATACTCTAGAAATAAATTGCGTTTAGGTTTCTTTATTTTCCTTTTAATTTTTCGTAATCCACGACACAAACACTATAACAAAGGTATACTTGTTTAATTTACCCAGGGGCGTCCGTTTTCGAGATACTTTCAATTACATTTCGCAGCATGTCATTATGTGAAATACTATTTTGCACATAGAAATGAGAATTACCAAGAAACAAATTTTATTAACCAAAAACAGGAAAATCCACGAGCAACTAAAGTCACTCATTACCAACACTCATTTAAAATAAATGTTTGAGCTGCTACACTGGGCAATCACATTCTTGGGTGTCATTTCCTGGAAATTTAAAAGCAAATTTATATAATGAATTTTTGGAAAACATTTTTTTTATTCGTACAACATATTCCACTTAGAATTAGGCGCAGACTTTGGTTCATGCACGATGGCGCCCCGCCGCATTATTATAGACAACCTATGCAATAGCTTGGTGACTATTTTCCATATCGATGGATTGGTCGTGGAGTTGACGCTCCTATTCATTGGCCTGCACGATCTCCGGATTTAAATCCGTTACATTTTACTGTCTGGGGACAAATTAAAGACAACGTTTATGCAACTCCAGTAGATACTACAGAAGAATTGAGACTAAGGGTAGAAAACAGTTTTGAACAATTACCAAATCAACCAGATTTGGGCAGAATTATGTTTTCTTTAGAGAAGCGTTTTCGCGAGTGTATACCTACGTGTCAATGGAGGACATTTTGACCAGTTATTGTCATTCTTGATTTTAATTAATCTGTTTTTAGTTAATAAAATTTATTTCTTGGTAATTCTCATTTGTATTTGCAAATTAGTATTTCACACAATGACTGATGTTGCGACATGTAATTGAAAATATCTCGAAAACGGACGTCCCTGGGCAAATTAAACAAGTATACCTTTTTTGTAGTGTTTGAGTCAAGGATTACGAAAATTAAAAGAAAAATAAAAAAACCGTAATTTATTTCTAGAGTATAAAATATCACATGACCCCTATTTAGTGCAGGTGCTCAGAGTATTTTCGTTTGCAAAATATGAGTGACGCATTCTGTCTTTTTTATTGTCTACCTGAGGGTTTAACCTTCATAAAGAACGATGTTGCCCTTGACCGTCGTGGTCCAGTTACTCTGTATAATCCCACCCCACGTGCCCCTCCCAGTCCATGCTGGTATGTGGTTGGTCGGGCCGGACGAGCGTTAGTTTGGGTTCGTATGATCGTAAGTTTCTAGTTTACATGTGATATAATATATGTTTGTAGTCTTAATCCCAATAAAAATGTCTGTAAGAGTGGTTAAACGTAAAAGAACCGGTGAGAATGTGGTATTTTGTTTGTTTTGTGATTCGTGTGACGGTATTGTAAAGAATCCACAATTAGAAACATTTAAAACCATTGAAAGTGCTTCTCGGAGACCTAAAGACGAAATAACGGATACATTTAATGTTATTTGACTCCGATTACCCTACACAATGTTTCTCTTGGCATAGAAACTGTCTAGCAAGCTACGTTAGTGAGAAAATTAGAAAACGGGAAAAACATCTATACAAAAAATAGGTGCAAGAGTCCGTTGAAGCTAATGATTTAGCATCTGCTGGGAGATCTACTGATGCACAACGTCAATCCCAACGAGGTAAAACGAGAAGTATACAAAATGTATGCATAATATGCGTAAAAATGACAAAAAAAAGACAGTAAATTATTTCAATTATCAGAATTAAGTGCAGCCGAAAATCTGTTTAACACAAGTAGACTATAACAAGATGATGTTTTTACTCGTATCAGCACCGCCGATGAACCTAAAGATTTATTTGCACAAGAAATAAAATATCATAAAACTTGTTATTTGGATTATGTGCGAAAACCAAGATCATCAAGTAAAAAATCTGGACGTCCCTCAACTAAAATTCCTGAAGAGGTACTTCAAAGTGGATTTAATCAACTCATAACTGAAATAGAGAAAGATTTTAAAACTACCTGTTTTAAATTGTCATATCTTTCTCATAAAATGTCTCTTCTTACAGGAGTAGACGATGCTGTGGTAGAGAATAGAATTTTAAAATCAATGCTTATAGAAAAATATGGAGAAAAGCTTTTGTTTTCTCACCCAGCTGACAGATCAAAATCATCATTAGTTATAATGTCTGATATACCTTTAAATGAAGCAGTAGAGCGCATTCGAGAACTTGATTCTACAGAATCAATGTTGAGAAAATGCACAAAATTCTTGAGAGATGAAATTGAAACGGAATTCATTTCTGGAATGAGTCATCCTTAAATTGTGTATCACTGTGGTTTAATATGTGCTCCACAAAACGTGCTCGTGTCCTAGGTTGCCACACAGCTGCTGTATCGCTAGGTAATAACGTTAGCCAAATATTGTCTGCACTGCATGCTTTAACAGGTTGTGACACTACAAGCCGCTTGGGTTCTAAAATAAGGGCTCTAAATTTTTCATGTGCAACATTGGTACAATCAGCATTATCATATCTTGGTAATAGTGACATTATAACACCAGAGAAAATGAAAGAATTAGAGAAAGCTTGCACCTACATCACATACAAATTAACATCAACAGCAGATGAATTACGACATAAAACAATCACACAGTCATTAGGCTTTGTAATTAATTTGTTCAAAGTATTTTGCACATCTGATGCTCTACATTTACATATTCAAAGAGCTTCAGCTCAAGTTTACATATGGAAAAATGCAAATATATCATTTTATGAACCATTAAATTTCGAACACTTCGGCTATGAATCAAGAAATTCGCATCTCCACCCAAAACAAATGACAAAAGACTGTGTACCTTCTGAGTTAATCAGCCCGTGTAATTGTAAGTCGATTTGCAGTACTAATAGTTGGTTGTAGAAAGTTGGCGTTGACGTGTATAACTTTGTGCAAATGTGACACCAGTATTTGTAAGAATTTTGAATCTAAATAAAAAATATTTCCAGTATGTCGTTTTTGTTTATTTTCTCCAATAAAGACCTTCAGATACAAAAAAAGTTTGTTTCAATTTATAATAGTTTCTCGTTTACTATTAATAAAGTAAATACTTCGAAAAATCCAAACGGACCAGAATCTTCGAGGGCAACACGCGTTTTAATGTTGTTGCAGCAGTAGAAAACTCATTTCCAAAGTCAAAAATCGTCACTCACATTTTGCATACGATGATCCTCTTAGCACCTCGTCTAATTAGTACGACACTGGATTGTTAGAATGCACTGAAAGTATGTCTATTACTGCTCTTTCTAAGTAATTGTATACAAAAAATGAATTCCGTTGATTTATTCTGTTAAAAGATATGAGTAAATGAGTGATCCGCTAGTCGCCAATTTAAAACCCTGTATCTTGTTTTGGATGTATTTTCGGAAAAAAATTTATTTAGGTTTTCGTATTATTTCGACTTTATCTACACTATGTTTAATTTATGGTACTCAATTTAGAATCACCTTATATAATACGCTGGGCATTAATGTACACTGATAAGCGAAAGTAATATAAATATCACACACAAGAACTAAAACTAATTCTTTATTCCAGAGGATCCTCTCAATTTTATAATGAAGTTTTTCCATATAATGGACAACAGAATATTTAAAAGATATACCCAGTTTGTCGTGTTATTTTTTATAGTATTGAATATTCATTCTGTACGTTTCTTAGCAACGGACAGCTGCAAATTTCGTCAGTATATCACAGGATTTATGTTGGCTCAACCGGTAAATATTTACTATCAATATTATGTGTTAAATAGCTCAAACAAGGCGGGGCGTCGGGAGCAGTAGCGGAATTAATTTACACTTCTTTATTTAATAAAATAAGTTTTAGAATTTCATTTTTTTTTTTTTTAGTTGAATTGTGTTGAAGTTTAGAAGGACAAATTCAGGTTCGTTCAATATATCGCTTCGTTCAGCCAGTATGTAAATTTATCGCAAACGATACCTGTTCCGTTGTGCCGCCTTGGTGTGTTTTTTTTTAATTAAAACTGCGAACACATTTTAATTGCTTATCTGATAAAGTGATATTAACGAACTTAAAGGCTAATATCGCTTCCTCCTATATGAAAAAATTCCACGTAGAACGTGATCAAATCGACATATTCTTGTTAAGAAGGTTATTTTATATAAGAAAGACCATATACCAGAAAATATATAATTTAGACACACGGGAATTGATGATTAATCGATAGATGTTCATTAATTATTGAAAAATGTTCAGTTTTTAATATTTCCTAACGGATCTCTCTTATTGCTAAAATTATTATTATAAACATGTTTGAATAGAACATTGAAATAAATTGCAAAGTATGGTATGTACAGTGTGTCCGTAAAGTATGGAATAAATTAATTATTTCTTAAACCAAAAATATTTAGAAAACATCCTCGGACATGGCGATTTTTAACGCATCCTATTCTTTATTTTCTTGATTATGACGTCATCACTGTTTCCGTTATGACATCATCGATACATTTTTTAAATGGAACATCCTATATATTTCTCCATTTTTGGATTCTAAATCAACCGCTGATTCCAAAAATGTACACAATTATGGTCTAAAATTGATAAATTAAAAGATTTTTGATTATATGAATTTACTAATTTTTCATGTTTTGTTTGAACAAATAATAATAATAATATTAATAATAATTACAATAATAATACGAATTCTCGGCACCTGCGGAGAAAAACATCACCTTGAAGGAGGAGGAGAAGCTGACCAAATATCGCGATATCCGGTACGAGCTCCAAGTGCTGTACACAGGCTACTCGGTAAAAATGGTCGTCCTTATAATCGGTGTACTTGGAGGAATAAAGCCTACGCTGCTCTCGGAACTGAAGATCATACCGGCCTGCCAAAAATCAGTCGAATGGCTGGCAGGCCAAATGCAGAAGGCGGTCATTATGGGTTCTGCTTAGGGCACACTATTCTGGTATCTACAGTCACTAACCCTGCGGGATGTGGGGAGTGGCTGTAGTTGATGCGCCGGAGCGACCCCCGTGAGGCGTCGGAGGCCACGGGAGCATTGACCGGCATCGGGAAACTGAAAAATAATAATAATAATAATAATAATAATTTAGCTTGCCGTTCCGATTCTGCTCTACTCCTTCGGAGTAGTAAAGTGGAGGGTAGATGAGCTGCGCCAATTAGACAGAGATACCCGCAAGATGATGAATATTCACAGAAGTATTCATCCTAGATCGTCCGTTCCTCGTGTGTACCTCCCACGTCAACGGGGGGGGCCGAGGACTCTTGAGCCTGGAGTGTATGCATGGCAGAGTAGTACTGAGTATGGCATGTAATATCCTCAGGAGCTCAGATCCCCTCTTGCGGTTTGTGAAACATCACGAAACTATAGGAGTGGGAGCAGGATTGTTTAAGGCAGGGAAAAGAGCCGCAGATGAACTCGGTCTCGCATTTGACATCAGGCGAGGAGGCCGGCGAGGTGCTGATATAGAGTCAGTCACCGAACTTCAGCCAAATCGTCTGAAAGCCCGAATCAGAGCTGCCGAACAGGAAAATCTGTTTCGGCAGCACGTCGATAAACCCCAGCATGGTGTCTTCTATAAGAACATGGAAACACTGGGTTTATCGACCAGGCTGACTTTCGCCTTTCTAAGGTCGGCCGGGCTTAAGTCAGAGACCGAGGGATTCATTATGGCCTGCCAGGATGGTGTTATCAACACCTTGGTCTACCGTAGCCGCGTGTGGCGTGTAGAGGTTCCTGATATCAACTGCAGGACCTGCCATCAGGTGCCGGAATCGCTCATGCACCTACTTTCTGCATGCCCCATATATGCGATTTCGGCCTACATCCACCGACATAATGCGGCTTTACGAGTGCTATACTACCATCTACGGCACTCGTACGGGGTAGACCAGACACCAGTGCTGCCTTACGTCCCCGGAGATATTGAGTCCGTTGTCGAGAACGAGAAATGCCGGATTTACTGGAACTACTCGTTCCCGACTGTCAGGCTAATCTAAGCCAACAAGCCTGACATAGTCCTCCTCGACCATCAACTCAAGGTGATGTATGTCATCGAGTTCTCGGCACCTGCGGAGAAAAACATCACCTTGAAGGATGAGGAGAAACGGACCAAATACCGTGATCTCCGGTACGAGCTCCAAGTGCTGTACCCAGGCTACTCGGTTAAAATGGTCGTCCTTATAATCGGTGTACTCGGAGGGATAAAGCCTACGCTGCTCTCGGAACTGAAGACCATACCGGCCTGCCAAAGATCAGCTGAGTGGCTGGCAGGCCAAATGCAGAAGGCGGTCATTCTTGGTTCTCTCCGTCTGCTTAGGGCACACGATTCCGGAACCTACAGTCACTAACCCTGCGGGATGTGGGGAGTGGCTGAGGTTAATGTGCTGGCGCGTCTCCCGTGAGGCGTCGGAGGCCACGGGAGGACTGTCCAGCGTCGGGCAACCGAAAAAAAAAATGTAGATGTAGACATCTGGCAAATCAACTGTGCCGTGTACAACGCCGCGAAGCAACTCGTCCCCCGTGAGAGGTCAACCAATCACGGGGTCGAGAAAGCCAAGCGGCGTGTACAAAAAATCGAAGGCAAGATACAGTCGGCCAGACAACACGCTTCTCGGATCCAGAGTGTGGTGGAATATAAGACGTCTGGTAGAGTTTTTACTCCTAGAATCCGGCGCATAGCAGCCGGATTAAGACGTCAACACCTTACTCTAAATCTGACAGTGATGCTTACCATCAAGCAGCACTGTCTAGATAGGATCCGAGCGCTCATGGCGATAAAGAAAACATTGAAGAGGCGGGTGCGGAGTATGGAACAAAACAATTTGTTCCGTACGAATCCTTCCCGCCTCTTTCAAGAGCCACAGCGTGTTGTCGACAATCCGCCGACTGTAGAAGGTGTCGAAACCTTCTGGAAGGGAATCTACGAGACGACGCATCCATTCAATAGCGACACTCCAACAATTGCACACTTCGAAGCTCTGTGTCAAAGACATCTTCAAGAGCCAGAAGAAGTGTGCCCGGCAATCAGTGCGGAGGAAGTCCAACAAGCACTTGTTGGTACCAAGAACTTCGCTGCCCCGGGCCCAGATGGCATTAACAACTGGTGGTGGAAGAAATTTCCTTCCACTCACCGCCGTCTGGCGCGAGTTTTCAACTCATGGTTGAACGAGGGGCAGCAGATTCCGGACTGGTTCGTCGAGGGACGTACTGTGCTTATTCCCAAAAAAGGGGGATCTTTCCAACCCGAGGAATTATAGGCCGATCACTTGCCTCAACTCCTGCTACAAGATATTTACACGTATCTTGTATGCTAGGACACTGAGGTCTGTTGATCCGGTCTTCCAGCAGATACACGACCAGCGTGGTGCCAAGAAGGGCATGGCAAGTTGCAAGGACAGCCTGCTGATAGACCGCTGTATTACACAGGATTCTGTGCAATACAAGCGGAATCTATCGATGGCCTGGATTGATTACCGCAAGGCATTTGATACAACATCACATGAGCTATTGTTGTACTTGCTCGAATGTCTTGCGGTACCAGCACCACTAGTGAGATGCATAGAACAGCTGCTGCCTCTCTGGAAGACCCGCTTCACCATAACATCAGGTGCACAGCGGGTCACGACAGAGCAGGTGGCATTCAGGAGAGGAGTTTTCCAGGGTGACTCCCTGAGTCCTCTCCTCTTCTGCATCTCACTGCTGCCGTTGTCTGTTGGGCTCTGCCAAATCCGCGGATATCAATGTGGGCCACCCAGCGATTGGAGGCATAAGGTCACCCATCTATTTTATATGGATGACCTTAAACTTTATGCCTCCGGAGAGCGTGAACTACAAAACGCTCTTAGGGTGGTCGAGGAATATACGCGGGCAATTGGTATGGAGTTCGGGTTGGACAAATGTGCAGTCGTCCATCTCAAGAGAGGACGATGCGGGGAATTCCCTGAAGATGTGCAGCTCGCAGACGGAAGCATCCTAAGACATCTGGATGCCAGAGAGACCTATACATACCTGGGTGTGCAACAAAGGCACTTCCAAGATGTATCACAAATAAAGGATTCTCTCCGCGGTAAGTACAGGCACCGCCTCCGAAAGATTTGGTCTTCCGAACTTTCGGGGAAGAACAAGGTGTCTGCAACTAATATGCTTGCCGTTCCGATTCTGCTCTACTCATTCGGAGCAGTAAAGTGGACGGTAGATGAGCTGCGACAATTAGACAGAGATACCCGCAAGATGATGAATATTCACAGGAGTATTCATCCTAGATCGTCTGTTCCTCGTGTGTATCTCCCACGTCAACGCGGGGGCCGAGGACTCTTGAGCCTGGAGTGTACGCATGGCAGAGTAGTACTGAGTATGGCATGTAGCATCCTCAGGAGCTCAAATTCCCTCTTGCGGTTTGTGAAACATCACGAAACTGTAGGAGTGGGAGCAGGATTGTTTATGGCAGCAAAAAGAGCCGCAGATGAACTCGGTCTCGCATTCGACATCAGGCGAGGAGGCCGGCGAGGTGCTGATGTAGAGTCAGTCACCGAACTTCAGCCAAATCGTCTGAAAGCCCGAATTAAAACTGCCGAACAGGAAAATCTGTTTCGGCAGCACGTCGATAAATCCCAGCATGGTGTCTTCAATAAGAACATAGAATCGCTGGGTTTATCGACTAGGCTGACATTCGCCTTTTTAAGGTCAGCAGGGCCGAAGGATTCATTATGGCCTGTCAAGATGGTGTTATCAACACCTTGGTCTACCGTAGCCGCGTGTGGCATGTAGAGGTTCCTGATATCAACTGCAGGACCTGCCATCAGGCGCCGGAATCGCTCATGCACTTACTTCCTGCATGCCCCATATATGCAAATTCGGCCAACATCCATCGACATAACGCGGCGTTTCGAGTGCTATACTACCATCTCACTCGTACGGGATAGACCAGACACCAGTGCTGCCTTACGTCCCCGGAGATATTGAGTCCGTTGTCGAGAACGAGAAATGCCGGATTTACTGGAACTACTCGTTCCCGACTGTCAGGCTAATCCAAGCCAACTAGCCTGACATAGTCCTCCTCGACCATCAACTCAAGGTGATGTATGTCATCGAGTTCTCGGCACCTGCGGAGAAAAACATCACCTTGAAGGAGGAGGAGAAACGAACCAAATATAGCGATCACCGGTACGAGCTCCAAGTGCTGTACCCAGGCTACTCGGTCAAAATGGTCATCCTAATAATCGGTGTATTCGAAGGGATAAAGCCTACGCTGCTCTCGGAACTGAAGATCATACCGGCCTGCCAAAAACCAGCCGAGTGGCTGGCAGGTCAAATGCAGAAGGCGGTCATTCTGGGTTCTCTTCGTCTGCCTAGGGCACATGATTCTGGTATCTACAGTCACTAACCCTGCGGGATGTGGGGAGTGGCTGTAGATGATGCGCCGGCGCGACTCCCGTGATGCGTCGGAGGCCACGGGAGGACTGACCGGCATCGGGAGACCAAAAAAAAAAATAATAATAATAAGGGTTGCAATGACCGGCAACCTCGGCGTTGGTGCACCCTGGACAGGCAGAGGCAACTCTGCCTGAAAAATGCCGACCGGGGGTATCAGGGCTAAACTCCCTGGTACTCTTACTGCTCGGATTCCTTACAACCTCAGAAGGGCCCTTACAATCGACCCCAAACGGATGGGGGTCAGAGACAGGTGGGAGGGGCCTTACCGTATGGTCTCAACGTTGACAACCTAGGCATTGAAGACGGACGCTTTAAGTGGATGAGGGAACTTCGGAATGACTTGCTGACCTGCCGCGAGAATAGCAAATCTGAGCAAAGGGGATACATGGCGCGAATGCATGCACTTTGGTGTGAAATGCATCCAGAGCATCGCGCCTTTTCTCAACAACACCTGAGAGACCAAGTATCCTTTTTGCGCAGGACAGGTTACGTAAGGGCACCCCGTCACCTGGAAGAACTGCCAGTCGCAGTTTTACCTCGGCAATTACCAGCTGTTGGGGAACATCCATTAGAGTTCACCGATATAGACTTAAGGACAAGGGTTAGCCTTAACACCAGGGCTAACCTAAAGCCACAAGACCTGGCTATAATGGACGCGGTCATCAATGAGGAAATTCCGGAAGATGCAGACATCTGGCAAATCAACTGTGCCGTATACAACGCCGCAAAGCAACTCGTCCCCCTGAGAGGTCAACTAATCACGGGATAGAGAAAGCCAAGCGGCGTGTACAGAAAATCGAGGGCAAAATACAGTCGACCAGAGAACACGCTTCTCGGATCCAGAGTGTGGTGGAATATAAGACGACTGGTAGAGTTTTTACTCCCAGAATCCGACGCATAGCCGCCAGATTAAGACGTCAACACCATACTCTAAATTTGACAGTGATGCTTACCATCAAGCAGCACTGTCTAGATAGGATCCGAGCGCTTATGGCAATAAGGAAAACGTTGAAGAGGCGGGTAAGGAGTATGGTGCAAAACAATTTGTTCCGTACGAATCCTTCCCGCCTCTTTCATGAGCCACAGCGTGTTGTAGATAATCCACCGACTGTAGAAGATGTCGAAACCTTCTGGAAGGGAATCTACGAAACGACTCGTCCATTCAACAGCGACACTCCAGCAATTGCACATTTCGCGGCTCTGTGCCACAGACATCTTGAAGAGCCAGAAGAAATGTACCCGGCAATCAGTACGGAGGAAGTCCAACAAGCACTTGTTGGTGACAAGAACTTTGCTGCCCAGTGCCCAGATGGCGATGGAAGAAATTTCCACCCACTCATCGCCGCCTGGCGCGAGTTTTTAACTCATGGTTAAACGAGGGGCAGCATATTACGGACTACAGAAGGGGAGATCATTCCCACCCAAAGAATTATAGGCCAGTCACTTGCCTCAACTCCGGCTACAAGATATTTACACGTTTCTTGTATACTAGGACACTGAGGTGTGTTGATCCGGTCTTCCAGAAGACACGCAAACATCGTGGTGCTAAGAAAGGCATGGTAGGTCTCAAGGACAGCTTGCTGTTAGACTGTTGTATTACACAGAATTCTGTGCAATCCAAGCGGAATCTATCGATGGCCTGGATTGATTACAGCAAGGCATTTGATACAACATCGCACGAGTTATTCTTGCACTTTCTCGAATGTCTTGCAGTATCAGCATCACTAGTGTGATGCATAGAACAGCTGCTGCCACTTTGGAAGATCCGCTTTATCATAACATCAGGTGCACAACGGGTCACGACAGAGCAAGTGGCATTTAGGTGAGGAGATTTCCAGGGTGACTCCCTGAGTCCTCTCCTCTTCTGCATCTTACTGCTACCGTTGTCTGTGGGACTCCGCCAATCCCGCGGATATCAGTGTGGACCACCCAGCGACCGGAGGCATAAGGTTACCCATCTAATTTATATGGATGACCTTAATCTTTATGCCTCCGGATAGCGCGAACCACAAAACGCTCTTAGGGTGGTCGAAGAATACACGCGGACAATTGGTATGGAGTTCGGGTTGGACAAATTTGCAGTCGTCCACCACAGGAGAGGACGATGCGGGAAATTCTCTGAAGATCTGCAGCTCACAGATGAAAGTATCCTAAGACATCTGCATGCCGGAGAGATTTATACATATCTGGGTGCGCAACAAAGGCATATACAGGATGTAACACAAATAAAGGATTCTCTCCGCGGCAAGTACAGACACCGCCTTCGAAAGATTTGGTCTTCCGAACTTTCGGGAAAGAACAAGGTGTCTGCAACTAATATGCTTGCCATTCTGGTTCTACTCTACTCTTTCGTAGTAGTAAAATGGACGGTAGATGAGCTGCGCCAATTAGACAGAGATACCCGTAAGATGATTGATATTCGCAGCAGTATTTATCCAAGATCGTCCGTTCCTCATTTGAACCTCACACGTCGACGGGGGTAGCGGGGACTCTTGAGCCTGGAATGTACGCATGGCAGAGTAGTACCGAGTATGTCATGTAACATCCTCAGGAGATCAGATCCCCTCTTGCGGTTTGTAAAACATCACGAAACTGCAGCAGAAAGAGCAGCAGATGAACTCGGTCTCGCATTCGACATCAGGCGAGGTGGCCGGCGGTGTGCTGATGTAAGTCAGTCACTGAACTTTAGCCAAATCGACTGAAAGCCCGAATTAGAGATGCCGAACAGGTAAATCTGTTTCAGCAGCACGTCGATAAACCCCAGCATAGTGTCTTCTATAAGAACATAGAAACACTAGGTTTATCGACCATGCTGACATTCGCATTTCTAATGTCAGCCAGGCTTAAGTCTGAGACCGAGGGATTCATTATGGCCTGTCAAGATGGTGTTATCAACACATTGATCTACCGTAGCCGCGTGTGGCGTGTAGAGGTTCCTGATATCAATTGCAGGACCTTCCGTCAGGCGCCGGAATCACTCATGTGCTTACTCTCTGCGTGCTCCATATATGCGATTTCGGCCTACATCCAATGACATAACGCAGCGTTACGAGTGCTATACTACCATCTAAGGCATTCGTGCGGGGAGACCTGGCACCAGTGCTGCCTTACATCCCCGGAGATATTGAGTCCATTGTTGAAAACGAGAAATGCCGGATTTACTTTAACTGCTCATTCCCGACGGTCAGGCTAATCCAAGCCAACAAGCCTGACCTAGTCCTTCTCGACCATCAACTCAAGGTGATGTATGTCATCGAGTTCTCGGCACCTGCGGAGAAATACACCACCTTGAAGGAGGAGGAGAAACGGACCAAATACCGCGATCTCTGGTATGAGCTCCAAGTGCTATACCAGGGCTACTCATTCAAAATGGTTGTCTAAAAATCGGTGTACTTAAAGGGATAAAGCCTACGCTGTTCTCAGATCTGAAGACCATACCGGCCTGCCAAAGATCAATTGAGTGGCTGGCAGGCCAAATGCAGAAGGCGGTTATTCTGGGTTTTTTCCATCTTCTTAGGGCATACGATTCCGGAATCTACAGTCGTTAACCCTGCGGGATGTGGGGAGTGTCTGTGGTTAATGTGCTGGCGCGACTCCCGTGATTCGTCGGAGGCCACGGGGGGACTGTCCAACGTCGGAAAACCGTAAATAATATTAATAATAATAATAAATTGACTTTATTTAAGCAGGGCTCAGCCACAGGCTGCTTTTGCCCAACCTGGATAAATTACATTGTTAAAATAATACATTTGTTGTAATATATCTAAGTAACTGAAAAAGAACAATAAAATATAAAGTAATCGTAGTAATAAAAATGAAGAAATGCGAGATAGATAGCTGATAATCACAGTATTTTTATGCTAAGCATTGTTAAAGTATTTCTTTACTTAATTTTGCAGAACTTGAATTCTATGAGCGGTCCATAGAGCATAGTAGTCAAATAGAGAGAATAAGTGATTCAGTTAGTTTTAATTTTATTTCTGTACTAATAACAAATTTAAATTTATACAGGGACTTTAGTCTAGCATATGTTATTTTTAATATATTATTTATATGTTGAGTAAAATTTAATTTGCTATCTGTTGTGATCCCAAGATTTTTACAGTTATTATAAAATATTAAAGGATTATTATCAAGCATTAATTTATTATCTACGTCTATTTCTTCACACTGCTTTACCAGACCAATTAACATAGCAGTTTTCTTTGAGGGATTTAATCTTAGGGCGTTTCTGTTGGACCATTTATTAATATTCTCTTAGTCACTATTTAAGTGTAGTACCGCTAACTGACATTCGTTAGGTGCAAAAGACCAATATAATTGGTGATCATCAGCATAACAATGAACCTTTGACTTAATTTCCCCTACTATATCAGCAGTATATATAACAATAAGCAAGGGTCTAAGAATAGAACCTTGCAGTACACCAGCAGTTATCTGAGTAGTATCTGAAAATATTTTAACTTCTTTAATTGAAATAGGATCTGCTGGAAGCGACCTTCCAGATATTCTTTGAACCAATCTAAGGCATTTTTTGAAAGTCCGTAATAATTTAATTTCGCCAATAATAATGAATGATCTATACTATCAAATGCCTTAGAATAGTTCAACATTATAGATATCGAACCTCAAATTTATCAATGGCCCCCAACATATCATCTACTATATCAAGCAGTGCAGTAGTCGTCCTGTAGTTGTCTAAAGCCAGACTGTCTAACTGATAAAATATCATACTGATCGATATAAGCTTTAAGCTGATTGTACACTATTTTCTCTATAACTTTAGACATCACCAGAAGTATACTTATTCGCCTAAGTTCATCTAATTCAGA
The DNA here is from genome assembly GCA_029963845.1 of Rhamnusium bicolor. Taxonomy (NCBI): domain Eukaryota; kingdom Metazoa; phylum Arthropoda; class Insecta; order Coleoptera; family Cerambycidae; genus Rhamnusium; species Rhamnusium bicolor. The sequence goes on along the minus strand of JANEYF010005566.1, from coordinate 101,572 downwards.
AATTTTGAGATTGGTGTAGTAAGGGCATGTTTCTAACGTTCAGGTACGATACTATATGTTAACCCTTTAGCTGGTAAATTTGATTTACCGGTCGTGTCGTATGTGCGCAAATAATGCAGTGCTGCGTATATATACGTCTGGAGCAGCCAAAGTTCATAGCGTATATATACGGCCGTAGCAGCAAGTCGCTAAATAACCTGATTTAATGAAAATGGTCAGGACTGGATTCGTTGATATTTGATAACACTGCATAAATAATAAATACACACAATCTTAAATGGTTTATTTTATTTGGTCATAAAAGAAAACTTTATATTTTCAAAAAAGGAATAATAATATAAAGTTAAATAACGTACCTAATACTAAATATTGGAACTAAACAAAATATTCCAGAATTGAGAGTTATTAGAAAGGTTCTAGCTGTAAAATATGCTAGGTAGTTATTTTTAAAATAATATTAATAATTTTTAACCGTATGGTAACGTTCGAAACAATTAAGTAAGCAAAGTGGCACATTGCATTCGGCACACATATAACGTGTGTCTTTTCTGTGCCTCATTTTAGCACAAACAACACACCTCTTCTGGGCTTCCTTTTTCGTCTCTGTCGGAGGGACTTGTGAAGGAAAATGTCGAGCTGTCAAACGCAGGGGATTATCACCTTGTGAACATCTTCTTCCAGTTCGGTGGCTATAAATTTGGGAATGGTATTTTTTCCAGGATTTGGTCTATGACCTTCATTTGGAAAGCTTGTAGGCTAATTTTATTACCGGTTGAAGTTTGATATAAGGCATGGGAGTTAAAAATTGCAATATCCAATAAGTGTAAAAATACTTTTTTTGTACCATTTGACCGTTCTTCTAACGCATTCGGTACTGCTAAGCATCATATCGGAGCGATCAACAGCCCCCATGTATTCATTGTAGTCCAGAATGCAATGAGGTTTCTTTTTTCCTCCCCAGTATCCTTATCAATTTTACCAGTGCCGCTAACTTCGCTATTATGCATTGTAGTCAGCATGAATACCTCACGTTTGTCCTTCCACTTCAAAGCTAGGAGCTTATTTGAACACTTGTATTGCGTTTCCCCACGATCCAAAACGTGTTCCAGGTCTGGCATTCCTTTCCTATTCTTTTTTTACAGTTCCACATGCGTTAGTTTTTTCTGGTGTAAATATGCAAAAAGGTGAGGACTTACATACCAGTTGTCCAGATATAGTGAATGACCATTCCCAAGAAAAGGTTTCATTAGCGATAAGACAACACTACCAGATATTCCCACTTTTTTGAGAAGGTCATCTTCAATATCGTCAAGATCGGTATACTTTCCTGTATAAATTATAAAATCTAATATATACCCCGTTTCACAGTCGCATATGAGGAAAAATTTAACACCAAACCTATGCCTCTTCGATGGTATATACTGTTTAAAAAAACTCTACCCTTGAATAAGACTAAGCTCTCGTCTATACAGAGATTTTGGAAGGGATAGAAAGTTTCCTTCATTTGTTTTTTAAATGATCGACAATTTTTCGGATTTTCCATAATTTATAGTCTTGTGGCGCGTCCTTGCTGTTGTCAACAAAATGAAGGCAGCGGAGAAGAAGAAGAAAGCGGTCCCTGGGCATAATTTGATGAAACATGGGTGTAGATATCTTAATGTTATTGGTCCAATACGAGTTTATGGAATGTTTCTTGACTTGTGACATAAGTAAGTTGATCGCAACAAAGCTGTAAATTTCTTCGAAATCCGTATCCTTCCATCGGTGTAGTCTAGATTTATCAGGAATATCTTGAGAAGATAAAAACACATAATATAGATTAGTTTGTTCGGCAATATACTGAACAATGTCTTCACCAAAGAATTTTTGGAAACACTCTAGTTCAGTGCTGTTTTTGCCAAGGCCACTTTCTGGGGAACAACCCGAATTGTCAGATTTAAATTCGTGTATTTCCGGCTTTAAATCATTTCCACTCCAAATAAAATCACTTGTTACTTTCTTAGATTTACTTCTAGCTCTTTTTGTACGGCTAGTAGAAGTATTGGAATGGGAGTCCTGGTGAGAAGAATCGGAGGTCCCTGGTGATTCAGGAGGCACATACGTAGGTTCTGGGGTGGCCGTGTCATCTTCGTCAATCCATCCGCCATCTGACTTATCAGATATATTTTCAAGGGATTCATTGTCACTATTTGCTAAAATCGCCTCCAGTTCTTGATCAGTATAATATATTTTCTTATTATAACGCGCCATAATTGTTACAACATGTGTACTGGCACACTGTAGACTCAACTCTGATTGCGTTTCACTACCGAGGTTATCCATCAACAAATCAAAGTAAGTACGGCCCACCTGTGAGGGTAGGAGACTCTAAGCGTATTTATACGTTTGGAGCAGTTGACGTATAAAAAATATATATTTTTTTAAATGGCTATCAACTGTCGTTCCTGATGCTAATAATATGATATTCATAAGTTGTTAGATTTTAAACTTGTTCTAAACTATTTAAAAAACTAGGCGTTTATAAACGTCCGGAGCAATTAAGTGATTTGCGTGTATATACGTGTCGAGCAGTTAAAGGGTTAAGGAGAAATTTATTATATGAGTTAACGCGTTGCAGCAGTATGAAAGACACATCTTAAGCATTTCGATTAAAACATCATCTACTCCTTTTGCATTAGTATCTATATCACATACGGTTTTCAGCACCTCATCAACAGTAACCATTTAGAAAATTAAGCTTTCATTTAAATTATTGTGTTTATTATTGTTAAAATATTCTATTGTGTCAACATTGGCAGAAGATCTAGTTATTGTAGTAATAAAAAGTTATTTATAGCATCCGGAATAAGTAGTTCTCGCGGTATTTCACTATTACGAATTTTGGTATGTATATTTAATTTATCTAAGTTATTCCACAATATTCTAGAATTATTTTTATTTCTGTTTAGAATGTTTTCTATATAATCTTTTTCTCACGCCTTATAGACGCAGTTACAAAATTTCTCATTTTTTTGTAAAATTCCCATTTTGCATTAGTTTGTAAAATTGTTGCATTAATATTTTTTTAGTGATAAATTATAATCAGATAACACCCAGTCCCTTATAATCATCATACGTTTTATATTTGAAGTAACCCAGGGATTAAATTTTTTAGTAATGCGTATTATTCTTAGAGGTGAATGGATATTAAACAATGTAATTATTTTACTTTCAAGAAATGCTATTTTTTCATCAATATTCTCAAAATATTGCAAAAGATTACAATTTATGCTGCGAACGGAAGCAGCAATTCGTCCATAATACTGATTCGGAACAAGAAAATTCCATGGGTGAATCTGACGTTGAGGAAACGTCTGACGATGATTATTTCCTGGGTAAAGATGAAATGACAAAATGGTGCAAGAAAAATGTATCGACTGTATCTAAAACTAAAAGCAAGAATTTGCCAAAAATTGTGCCAGGTCCAAATGGAGTCGCAAGGGAAGTTATATCGGAGCTTTCAGCATTTGATAAGATTATTGACACAAATATTATCGATGATATTGTAAAATACACAAACCTTTATATTGATTTCAAAAGAAATACAGTTGGGTATAAAAGAGATCGAGACGCAAAGCATACCACGCAGAATGAAATTACTGCGTTGCTTGGACTATTATATTTTATAGACGTCCAAAAGGGTAACCATACGAATGTGAAAGAGCAATGGGACACTGAGAGTGGATTTATAATAACGAGACAAGTAATGAGTTATAAAAGGTTTTTATTTCTGTTACGTTGCATGCGATTTGATGACTGTGACACGAGAGAAGATGGAAAAAATATTGACAAATCTGAAAACTGCGGCAAATTAATTGTATCCGTGTTTATTATAATACTTGATTTATTAGCCAAAATTAAGTCTATGAGTGTACTGCTACTTTCTGCAATGCGTGTTGCCTTTGGCACAACTTATTCTAAGTTGATAACATTATGCAGATCATAATGTTATCTAAAAATTTAAATTCCACAGAGGAAGTATTTAAATTTACATTGAACTCTTCTAAACAAAAAACATAATCTTAAGAGATCAAATTATCAGCCAAAATATCTTCTAAGGATTGTAGAGATTTATATTTTACATGGGGAGGACGGAACACAGAACTAATACATACCTTGTTGTTGTTAATTTTAGCAGAAATTGATAAATACCTACTCTATATCTAAGTTATTGTCATAAATATGGGCAAGGTATTTGTTTAAAGGCTTTTGGTTTTTTATTTCTCCCTAGCTGGGTTATTATATTAAGTTGGGCGCCACGTTATTTATTGCCACGAAAGTTAATCTTAATTTTATTGCCTTGGTATTTGATCGTGGAATGGAATTTTCCTAAGGTCAATTTTTATCATATGGAGAGTAAGCCTGTTCTTATCCTCGTTGAATATTTCTGTGTGACTTTAACTACTCTAGCAGAGATGAGTAATATTTCAGCAACTCCTCTTCGGTGGTCCTTTTTATCTATTTATAAGGGCAAGAAAAAATTGGCATAGGGGTCCTTGACAATTTGGCTTTTTTCTAGCCTGAAAATGACTAGGAAAATTGAAAATATTTTTCAATCAGTTTTTATGCAAAAATAAAATTTAACTAAAAATGACTATGAAAACTGAAATTTATTTTTCAAAGTTGCTGAAGGACAAAAAAAATTGAACAGAGGGTTCCTTGCAAAATTGAATTTTGCTGATGAGATCAGAAGATTTGTAAACGTGTAAAATTATTTGACTAAGTCGTTAAGACCAAAAATAAAATTGGATAGGGAATCTTTAGAAAAACGTAAAATTCACAATCGCAAACCACTTCTTAAAAATTTCTGAAAAAATTGTTGAAATCCAACAGATCGGACAGCAAGTTGACCTACAACTTGTATCCCACTAGCCTGCCAAAAAGTTCGCGCCAGACTTCATGACTTTTCTTAATAATGATCGATTTACAAAAACCAAAAAAAAAAAAAAAATTTTAAAAATTTTTTTTTGTCGGATTCGAAAAAAAAAAAATTGTTTGAGCAGTGTATCTTTTTGTGCTTAATTTGATTTTATTAAAATTAAAATAAATCTGAAAATTATTTTCAAGTTGAAAGCTATAAAAAAATTTTGAAATGAATTTTTTCTATGTCCTGGTGGACTAATATAATAAACTGTTTTGATGAAAATTATTTTTTTGTAAAAATTTTGGCTATCAAATCTTAAAACAAAAAATTCCAAGTTCTGAAACTTGTATGGCAGTCTAGTAAACACCCGGGAAACTTAGAACTAACCAAATTTTGTTAATGTAATGTTTAATGTAAAATGTGGTTCGAAAACTTTTCTCAAAAGTTCGCAAATAATAATTTAAAAAATAATTCTAAATCTCGAGGTATGCAAGTCACTCGGAGATCTCGGAAGAATATGTTCTTTTCTAATAACGTTTGATTTGTAATTTTTTTGTTAAAGGACAACCTACGACCGTAGGGGCCTAATTTGGGTTTTCTAATTTTTATAAATAAAAAACAACGTAATGTTTTACAATAAAACCTGATGACGGAAGACTCCTCAAGCCAAAATCCACGAATGATAAAAGCTGTCGAAGAAGTGCTTCTGTTTTTGTTTTTCTGCGGTGGATGTTGTAGAAATATTTTATATGTAGTGGACGCCGTCTTCGTATCTTGAATACCAAAAAATAACTCAGCCTCGAACGTGGAGAAATTTCTTAGTACTTATCTTAACTTAAGACTTCTGGGGCCCGCTGAGATCTAATTACCTATGAAGCTGCCAACGCAAGACTGCTTTTAGGGCTTAAGACCAGTTGGTGGTAATTAATAGAGGATTTAAAATTAATTACTTTTCGTTCCTGAAGGGACTGCAAATCTATTTTTATGTAAAAGTTAAAAATTTATACATTTAGAATGAATTTAACTTTACGACGTTCTCGCGTTGCTGCTGGGTGGTGAATCGTCCTAACATGTTTGAAAATTTGGTATTTATAAGGGTGGTGTCGTCATCCACTGCGATGTTAACATGATGTCATCCTTTATTCATTTGTCCTTGCAAATATCCTGCTCAAGGCTCGTGAGACTAGCATCGTTTAAAATTTATTTGATAAAATACTGAAACTTAGCTTTTACTGTTTGAAAATTTTATAGGGCCTCTCTGGGGGCAATCAAATTGTTCAGATCTATTTTTAATTGTTGTTTACGAGTTTCTATATGAATTCTGGTAATTTTTATTTATTCGATTATATAGCGACGCTGGAGAATTGAGATAAAAAATTGCGGTTTGAAGTCTTGAATACGGTCTTTTATTCTTATTCTAATTTGCTGAAAAAAAAAAATGAAGTGACATTTTGTACTTTGAGCCTTTGTAGTTTTTGTCTCGGATATTTTTTTTAATGTTTCTTATGGCTGAGGGCCTTTTATTTAATCTGTGTGATTTTTTGATAATTTCATTTTTTCAAAATTGTCCAACTTTTTGTAGAATTTTGGTTCTACAACACTACCTTGTGAAATAATCTTAATATTAGTAATATTAGCAGTATTTCTAATATATATTGCTACACCACACCCTCTTCCATTTACTCGATCTTGTCTAAAAATTGTATATCCAGGGATATTTATCATAAAATCCGTAATTTTGTTAGTTAACCATGTCTCTGAAACATAAAAATATATCAAAAAAATTGAACAAAATTGGATTCTTTTAACTCATCATGTTTATTTAAAAGAGATTTTATATTTAAATGCAAAATAATTAAGTTTGGCATTATATTTTCATCATTATCAGCTACGATATCATACTCATCCAATAAAGTCATTTTTGTGAAATCAAAATTTTATATCTGATCGCTGAGATAATATAAAATTAAAGTGTGTAAAATAAGGAGTATTTTCTTATCCATGTTAAATACGAAAATAAAGAACATATATTTATGATTTTACTATAAAACAGTTTAAGATAATTTGAACATTCTTTTATTAAATTTATTTTATTTAAAAAGAAATGTTTAAAATTAAAGTGGCCACAAAGGCAAAGATATAAAAAGCGAATCATTAAAGAAATGAAAGAGAGAAAAAACATAAAAAGAAACTGTAACACAGGCAAGGAGATAATCTCTTTATCGTATAAAATTATAGTCCAAGCAAGTCAATTAATTCATACAGGTAAGTCTTCTACACTCAATAATTCTCTTCTGTTTTCTATATATTATAAACATTTTACCACACATTTTTTGGTTCACGTTTATTAGCTACTATTTTTAACAAATCAAGACGGTATTTTGTTAGGTCTTCTCTTATAACAAAACCAGTTTTTTTAAATTTTTTGTTATTGATGTAAACTACAGATCTTGCTTTAAAACTAATGAACTAGTATTGAATGGGAATCATTTTCTTAGTATTCACCATAATTCTATAACATTTACCAATGTCTCCAGTTGAAAGTTTGATACCCATCTTATTCTTAAATAAGCTCAAAACTAAAAATTTAAGTTGAATTAGTTTCTCTTTTTTTCTTATTTTCTTTTAGTATTTCTTCCATTTCATTAAGCCTTTCATTTATAATATCAAATTTTTTCATCTATCTTTGTATTAATTTTTTCACATATTTTTAATCAGCTCTTCAGTTAGAATTTCTAGTGGTCCGCTAGGTGATGATGTACCACCAGCCACCTTCTTTTGACCATTTTAACGATTTGCTAGGAATAGGAAAATTTGTGTATTTAAATATTTCCTGCAGTTTATATAAGTATATTATTAATAATCAATTTTTGCAACAAATATTTACTCTCAATAAATAGGTTACATCTTTATATAATTATCGGAACTGTTTAGAAAATAATTTTCTCTATGCTCCCACAAAATATTTGGAAACAATATATCAGCGACATAAAGCATCTGTTATCACTCACACCACATACTACAATTCCAATCATAGTCACTAGAACTAACGGTTAGTTAATAATAAAAACAATTATAGTAAATGTTCGAACTGTACTCCTTGTTGTAGCTGACAGTATCCTAAACGATGAAAAAAGTATTGCTGAGCATTGTTAATAGTTTCCTGAGAAGTACTATTTATTTCTGTTCTGATTCTCTCTTTTAATTCAACAATGTTTTCCGGTTTGCTTTTATAAACTAAGTTTATTAGATGGCCCCACAGAAAATAATCTAATGGATTGAGGTCCGCTGACCTTGGTGGTCAATCGATGGGTCCACGTCTACCAATCCACCTATTCAGAAATATTTGGTCAAGATACCTTCGAACGTCTGCTGCATAATGGAGAAGTGCATCATCCTGTTGATGGCATTCGTCAACATTTCCAGAATTAATTTTACTAGGGGATAAATTTAATAACGTTGAGATGAGATAGCCTATTAAAAATTGGAGATATGTCGGTCCGTTATAGTTCCAGAGAAAAAATAGGGTCCAATAATTTTATTTCTTACAATTTCCGCCCACACATTTACCTTTTGTGGATACTGTGTGTGCTGCTCCCGCATCCATCGAAGGTTCTCCCTTGCCCTGTATTTACAATTCTGATGATTCATCGGAGAAAATAATATCATTTATCAGAGAATATCACCATTGCACATATTCATCATTGTTTCACAAAATTGTATCCTCCGATTTAGATCATTATCGTTTCTAATTTTAATACTGTATGTACTAACGTTTTAGTAACATCATAATTGCGACTAACCTGGATTTTCCTCAACAGCCAGTGAAATATTTAATATTGTATCCTTGTCAACACCTGGCGGCCTGTTTTGAGTAAATTTTCCACCGTACCAGTCTCTTTAAATTTTTCTTATAATTTTACCCATTGTCGGTTGAGTTATGGGTCGTTCTGGATAGTATTAAATAAATTATATACTTCTTGTTAAGTTCGCATCCTATCACCATACCCAATCATCGTAAGAATTTCAATTCTTTGCTATACATATACACTCATGTTATAAATTAAAATAAATCGACAACAATTATTGAGAAACGACTACTGGGGTAAAGTATTATTAAGTGATTGTTATTATGTTTATTTTACTTTTTACTTGTTTTTGTTTTAAATGGGCGTATCTTCCAACTTATCAATTTTAGACCCTGAGTGTGATACATATTTGGAATCAGCTGTTGGAACAGAATCTAAAAATGGAGAAATATACGGGATCTTCCGTTTAAAAAAATATCGATGACGTCATAATGGAAACAGTGATGAAGTCATAACAAAATAAAGTATAAGTTGCAAAATTGAAATTAAAAATCGACGTGCCGGAAGATTTTTTCTAAATATTTTTGGTTTAATAAATGATGAGTTTAATCCATACTTTACATATACACTGTATAATTAAATATAAACTATAATAAAAACTTCTGTCATGTAACAAAAATAATTGTGTAAATAAATTTTGTCATGTAAATAAGTTTTCTGTTTCTGAATCAGAACCATCCGGAAAATTTTTTAAAAAAATATTATAATCCTTACAATTATTGCAATGAAAAGTATTTAAATCATTCTTTTATACAGGTGCATTTACTATAATAGTAATTTTTGTCAGAATAGTAAAACTTTTCTATCTTACTGCCTCTGGTAAAGGGTTTTGAGTTCAATTCTCATTTGAAATGAATATTGATTGTGCGAATTCCAATGGAACTCCAGGTTTCCGTGACAATTTAATGTAAGTACATACAACTAATTACAAACACTTCTTATCTCTTATTTTTTTGTCTGTGAATGGTTGTTTGTGATTCTCAGCATACACCCGCATCATTAAATGAACCTCAATGGTAGTATCCTCTGATAAAGTTCAATGCTTTGCTGCAAAAAGGATATAGGCAACCATACATTTTCATTCAATTTGTCAATGTTACTAATATAAACCACCTGTGCACCTCATTGCTATTGGTTTTTCAAGTGTTTACTCTATAAAATTTTCTTCTCTTGTGTTAAGTTACATTCAGTTTGTTGTAATTAGTTTGGAAAACCTAATAGGTGAGTTATAGAATAGCTTTACTATAATTTTATGTTTTTTTGTGTATACATTTTTTTTATATAAAACATATATATGTTCCGCTAATATTTTATAGTCGGCATATAATATGTCCTAGTAGGTATTGATATGCATGTATCATTTTATTTCTTTTCAGTATGAATAACAGAAAAAGACCTTTGATGTCTGATTAAGCTTGAACAGTTGGTAAATAATCTGGATTTGATTGAATCAGAAAACGAATCAATAGAAAATGTATTTGATAATAACGACAGCGTTAGAGACAGATTACCAGACTTCGTCTACTGATTTCCATGAGTCAATTCCCGGTGATAATGCTAACGATTCAAGTATTGAATTTGAAAATCAAGATGCTTGTTACTCCAGCTGTACAATCCAGAAATAGTTACTGAAAATGATAATATAGTTTAGTCGCAAGCTGAGATGAATAATTTTGCCCTAAGGAAACCCATTCTGCCTGAAAGCGTACCTATTATTTTTGGTAAATTCAATCAAGGTAGTAGCGAATTAGATTGTTTTTATAGCCTTTTTACAAAAAGTTTGTTACTTTTTTCATGGCTCATTGTACAAATAATAGACTAATGCTTCTTCAAAGTATATTCAATAAAAAAGAAAAAGCGCATTGAAAGAACTTCTGCAAAGGAAATGATGTTTATTACTGGAGTTTATCTCATAATGCATTACAATCGAGTGCCAACATTTTCTAAGTATTGGCCAAACAATTCATCTCTTGGAAATGAAGCCATAAAAAACGTAGTATCGCGAGACAGATGTTAACTGCTTCAATCTAAATTATATTTCAATGAGCTTCAGGAGCCAGACGATTTTGATAACACCTATTATATCGACGAAATAATTTCATGCTTAAAAAAACATTTAGAAATGTTCGAACGGATGGTACATATCAATCTATCGATAAATCAATGGCGAAATTTGAAGGCAGGTCTAGCCTAAAGTAATATGCCTCTAAAGCCCATAAAAAGGGGTATCAAATTATCGACTAGATTGGATTCATCAACTGGATATGTTTACGATATAAATATATATTGGGGCAAAGATAGTGGCGAGCAAGAAGGAACTCTTGGAGAACGTGTGGTTAACAAGTTAGCCTCGACTATCTCTGAAAATAACGTTAATCTTTGTTTCGACTGATTTTTCACATTCGTTCGTCTTCTAAATAGCATTGAATACGCCGCAATAGGAACTAGCTTGAAAGGCCGTAAAGGCGTTCCTAAATTTGAAGGAAAATTATAAAGACGAGAATCTCAAATGGTAGGAAATAGCCAAGGCACACTCCCTATAAGATGGCTGGATACAAAAGATTTTATCATATTATCAAAGTGCCACAAAGCAGTTATAGAAAAAGAAAAAAGGAGGGAAAAGATGGATCCATGTTGGAGATGGACTATCCAGAGGCTATCATATTCTGTAAAAGGAACATGGATGGAGTAGATTTAACCGACCAAATGACAGCACTATATGATCTACATAGGAAGTCACATAAGTGTAATAAAAATTGCTTATGATGACAGTTTCCAACTTATTCATCGTATTTATAGAAGTATCTCACAAACAAGTTACGTTCATACAATTTTTCGTACGACTAGCGGAAGCTTTGATATCGGAGGACAGAACAGTAGTGATAAAACGAAGAAGAATAGTTGGGCGTCGTCATTCCAAATCTTATGAAAATAAAAGTAATATTTTTGACCATTATTTGAGGAAGGTCGAACTAGAAAACGATGCTGTAGCTGTTCTCAACTAACAAACGAGAAAAGCGTATAAAAATTATATGCAGAATATGTAATTTACCGCTATGCATGGATTGTTTCACTCCATTTCATACTTAGGGATAAATTACTGTTGGGATACATATCCCTGTGTAAAACCCTGTTGCGACCTATATGTTCGGTATTTTCTTTGTTTAGCTAATGAGAAAAAAATAATAAATTTCAATGTTTTTGTAGTCTGCTCTTTATTCATTTTACGACAAAATAGAAAACATATCAAAAAAAGAAAGAAAATAAAATCAGGATTGAAAGGGTTAAAAAGAGCTTAAGTATAGCGATATAACACCATTAGTTTAGAAATGAATAGTTACTTCTGGAGGTCATATCTAAGAGTTATTTTGTGGCTGACATTCATAAATCTAATGGAAGTTAATAATGCACACACAAGAAGTCACACAAGTAGTTTTAACTCAAAAAACTTCTTTAACAATACTTATAGAAGTAATATGTTAATTGGATACCTGCTACTGGCTAGCAAATATGAGTTTGTTGCCTATTTGAATTTAAAATTAGAATTAACACAATGCTTACCTTGATATTTCTTGCATCAGAGGTTTTATCCACAGTCAGCCATATTTGTTTATCACGTACTTCATTCTCGATATTATTCTCAAGTAGCTTTTTAGTAAATTCTTGGAATGAACATACCCGATTAAAAAAATTAAATACCTCGAGGACAGCTCATTCTATGTATCAACTAGAATACCTTCTTGAGCCTATTAGATCAAAGAAATTTCCTTATTCTTATTTCTAAAGTTGAAAATAAGAAAGCTAGCGGGAAAATGGCGGAACCACCCAGCAAATAAAAGACTAAAAAAAAAGGGGACAATTCCACTGGGACCCAAAATAAGTCGTCACACTAATGGAGTCTATTTCGTATAGAAAATAACCAGACTTTGGATCTTAGGTCGTCATTCCAGAGACGGACTTTTTTCAGTCAATAAAAGAAAACAAATTTGTTTAAAAAATTTGACATTTTTAGTGTTTATTTGTGGAACAAAAAATTATTACCTATTATCATATGTGTGAGATTCATTTACTTGCATAACTCCTAAATAATTTTTTGATTCACAAAATGAAATATGCCCTGAAAATCCTAAAAGGTAGGTATGTACGTGGTAGCGATAGCGACAGTGAACGAAATTTCAATTTAGATTAGGTAGAGTGATGGTAGGGTATAATATGCTGTGCATAAAACTAGACAGCTTTCTTTTTAGAGAGTTTTTGCGAAAATGTGTTAATGGTCAACACACACACACATACTGATATATCAACGGAATCAATATTGAGAACAAAATATTTGGTTTCGGCTTGTGACAGTGTTAAAGAAAACATTTTACTGAGCTAAATGTAAAACATATTTGGCTTTATGTATTTAAAATAACTAATGTTTGTGGCACAAAGGTAGAAAATGTGATAGTAGGTGTAATGTAGGAGGATTATTCACTGAGCAGACACTTAATTGCATCTGCGGTAATAAACGCTACTCAACAACTGTAGCTGATTTAGCGATATCAAATTTGAAAACATTATGGGGCGAAATATATTACCAAAATTTAGATAGATTTTTGTTGTTGCCCAGGCAGTACTCGACGTCTCTAAGACATACATTTTAGGTCATATTTTGGTCGGTACGTCCCAGATTGTAATATGTACGTCTTATGTACGTACTAGAATGTACGGCGAATGTACGTCTGCACAATACATCTTTAAGACATACTTTTTCCGTACAAATATTAAGTAATGTTTATGTTTTTTATATATTGTTGGGATATCATGGATACAGTTCTCTGTGTAATATATACATGATTTTTTTTCAAAAATACCTTCATGAATATAATTTCAAACTCTACTTGAAATAAGCTTATTTCAAAATTGAGTTTGAAATTATATTCATGAAAGTATTTTTTGAAAAAAATGATGTATATATTACACAGAGAACTGTATCTATGGTATTCCAAAAATATATAAAAAAACATAAACATTACTTAATGTTTATAAATGGTAGACATTTATTCACCATAATAATAACATAAAATATTCCCCTATTTTAAATTGCGCGCTGAATACAAAATGCACAACGCCGGTCAACTCGACAAATTGCAGCGCTGCACCAATATCCGGCAGTGCACACGGCACGTATGTCACATTTTGTGTGTTTTTACTATTTTCATGTCGTTGTGTAGTTTATCTTAAATTTAATACATCAGAGACAATCAAGAGGTAAGTTTGATATATTTCTTTTCTCTATTTTTATAACGAGAGGTTTAGGTATTTTTTTTAACCAGCAAGTCAATACAGATTATTTGTAAAAGTACATGGTTTCCAAAGTGGAAGAAAATCATTCCTTTTTAGCTAGCAATATTTTCTACGTTGTAATTTATTTGTAATGTGAGGAAATCAATGAGTAATGCTCATAAAAACAAAATATCCAACTTATTGCAATTGGAAAAACAATGGGTTGATATAAGTTTTGAGATAAAACATAACCTATAAATTTAAAAACAATATTTTTGTGATATTTACAATCTTTTTGGACCAAGTTAAGACTTATTATAGTTTTCTTCAATAAAATTCGAGCTCCCAATAGAATCGGAAAATAATCTAGAAAACCTAAACAAATTTCTCAGTAACGAAGAAAATTTTTCTAAAGCTGTAAGTTTAAGAAATCTTAATCTTAAGTTAATGTTAATAATTCAGCTGTTCATGTTAGTTAGTTTCAGATATTTCAGATTCATTCCTGGTCTACTTTTTAATGAAAAATGTCCTATAAGCATAATATCCTATTATAATCATTTAATGTTTTTGACATACAGGGTGTTCTTATTTTGTTGTTTCATTGTATCTTTTCAAATAAACGTGACACAACTTGAAACTTTGAATGTTTGTACTACTTACAGGGAGCATGTAATTTTTTTTCAGATTTTTTTCTGTGCTACGCCATGAACTTTTTCTAATAAACTATAGAGTTTGCTTTAGAAAACTCTTTCGTCTCCTGTCGCTTTTTTAGTATCTATAATAGTGTAGGAGTTACATATATCAATATTAAGTTGCGAAGCCAATGAACTGTGAGGGTAAATACACCAGGTTTCAAGTTGATATTGCATTTATTTCTAAAAATTCAGAAAAGAAACCTAAAAAAATTAAAGTTTTAATGTTTTGCCTTAAAACGAAGCTTTTTTTAAGAGGTTTTTCATTAAAATCAGTTCGAATCATATATACCCTGAAATATCTACATGCAGTTAAGTTACATTCAGCTGTTTGTTGAATTTTGGGGGACTGTCTGTTGAGTTTTATATGTTTATTTGCACCATATGAAACAAAAGGCTACCTTCCTCAGTATTATATTGTTAAGCCACTGGACTGTGCAGACTGGTTAGATTAGGCTGGAATTGTACACGAACGGCCGGGAATATTCTGGAGTGCTCTAGACCGGGAGAATGGATGTATAAATAAGACGCACGGTGGGCCGAGATTTAGTCTGAAATCGAACGCGAACGAGTGAAGAAGAAATACGAAAGAGACTTATAAGTGTTCAGTTGTGATTATAATTAGAACAGTGATTAATCTATTGTTGTTAATTGTTAATTAGTAAATAAAGTAGTGAGTAAGTGTTACCTGGACTTTCAATCAACGAATCTACGAGTAGAGGTGTTTGTGTGGATAGCAAACACGTAACAATATTTTTTCCCTGCTAGTAAATTTCGTAAAAAGTTTTACTTACTGCTCTTTGGATATGATTTCAATCTAATATGTTTTAGATTAATGAAATGAGAAGAGTGGGTGGCAAGGACACCCAAGATCTGGTAAGGAGATGGGCCTGATGATTTCAAATCTTTTAGCGGCGAAGTATTCTTGGCTGGGTAGGAGGCAGAAAGTTGCCTTCAAAGAATTTGCTTTAGCGAAGCTATTAATTGGTAATATCTTCAATTATACCTAAATTTCTGGAAGTAATAATTTTTTATTTTTAAGAGGTAGCATTGAACGTAAAAAGTGTCCAAAAGAAGGAGGTGGAAGTGGTCATTTCCAATTGGCTAAGACGGGCCAAGGACAGGATGAAAAAGCCAGAATAGTGTCCTTATTATTTATACTATAAATACAAATTTACTGTAGGATATATTTTATATTAAAGATTAATAAACATGTTTTTTCAAATTTTTTTTTTGCGTATTTGTAGCCTAAAACGTACGTATTATATAGATCCATAATACGTCCTATAATAGTCCACAAATGGACCTTAATTGTACGTACTAGGTACATACAATTTAGTGGAAATCTGACATCCCCCGTACGTCCTTCGTACGTACACGGGATAAAAAATTTACGTATTTCGTACGTACTGAACGTTCAGTATGTACATAATTAAAACGTCTTAAAGATGTACATGTGCTGTCTGGGTGGTTACCGACGCGGCTAATTATACGAAGGCCGCTGGAAAAATATTGAAAGAAACATACCAGAACATGGATCATATGATGTGCTTAGATCACAGACTGCACAGAGTTGCTGAAACTATTAGAAACTGTTACACTAACGTTGATAAATTAGTATCCAATGTAAACATAGTTGTTCTAAATCGGGGTCTGCAAATAACCCTCTTCAACAAAAATATGTCGATTTGACCTGGTTTTACACTGAATAAAACCAAACGTCACATATAATACATTTGTATTTTGTAGGGATTTGTGGCAACACTCACTTCATTAATGTTGAGCTGCAGAATTGACAACGTAAAGAAAGCCACATTTGAATTGTGCTGGTGTACAAATGCTGCAGGTGCTCAAATTGAAAACAAAATATTACGTCACTGTAAAATTGTTAAAATAGCTGCTGTTTTAATGTCACTGTCATCTATAATAAACCATTTAGTCATTGTTTTACCATTAGTTGGAGATGAGGAAGAATATATTCCTTCTCTCAAAATTTTTCACCTTTATTTTGGTTCCTGGTTTCGGTTCTTTTGTATAGTGTATTATAGTGGAGCTTTAATATTTGGCTATGGAATTGCTTATAGTATTTTATTTGTATCGTATTTATTGTCGCAGTTGACATTTCAATGGTATTTATTAAACCAACATATATTAAGAATTTCGGAACGTTTTGAGGACATAAAAGAAGATGTATTAATGTACAACGAAGATTATCAAAATATTATATATCAAAGATTAAAGTTATGTTGCGTACAACACGTTAATATAAAGAAGTAGGTAACATTTTTAGCACTATATTTCATAGCCAACTCCCAACCACATGTCTAGAAACTTTAGATCTAAGGCACCTTTTATACATGCGATTTCCTCCGCCTGCGTTTCAAGATACATTGAATTAAATGGTTTCTTTCATGTGTGTCCCTGTCGTCCTTGTCGCGGCGTTTTAAATTCTATCGCGCTAATTTTCAAGTTGCGTCACTACACTCAATCATAAAAAGCACAGAGGTAACGCGGTGTCTTAGTAGAGAGCTCAGAGGCTGAACATGTTCATCCTGTAGGGGTTTAAAAACTAAAAGCTGACACCTAGCTATATGAATAGCTTAAATATAGGTAAAGTTCCAAAAAAAGTTGTCCAAGAATTGTCCTGTACAAAAGGGCGTTATTCAAAATTATCGAGTTATGTAGTGCTTCAGATAGACGAAGGTCAGTTGTTTCTTTGGTAAAAATTTTATAATATTCTCTGTAGCCGTTTGGCTGTAAAAAAAATAAATTATTTTCAAAAAAGCATTGCATCTTATGGGAAACGCAGACTTTAAAAGTCTATATCTCCGTTCGCTGTTCGCTAAAAATTACTTCATTTTGCCGTGTTTTTACATTTCTCACTCCATAACTCGGAAAATAGGTCTCAAATCAAAAAAAAAATATTCTTTAGAAATTGAAAACCGATGCTTTCTGACTACTACAGTGCTGTTAAAAATATTTTTAAGGGAATAACAACCGAGTTATGATTTAAAAACCATCGCAGTTACAAAATCTCCAGGCGCTTAGAACTGCAAACCTCGATCGCCCTCCTGCACCGCACTATTCCCCGCGGTCGGACGTCGCCCTAGATCTGTGATCTGTCGTGTATTAATTATTTCACAATAGTAGTTTTATAAATAATTATTAAACATTGCTTGGAGTAACGTCTATTTAAAATACATAAACATAAAATAAATAAATAAATTTCGCAAAAATATTATTCTAAGTCTTCACCGCTTTCTTCCTCAAAAGACATATTTTCTTCAATTATTTCGATATTATTTTCCTTTGAGGAAACATTTGAACATGATTTCTGACCCATGCAACGACAAGATCCTATGCACGGGATTTTATTTTTTTTACAGCTGCACCACTTATATTTACAATCTGAAAATAAAAATGATTGTTTTCTTTGAAAAAATTATAACTTTTAAGTATAGTTACCTTTTTTACATCCGCAGCTGCTTAAGATGGCCAGATCTTGTGGAAAAGGTGGAAGAGTTTGAAATAAGGGTACCAGTTTACCATTTATAAGTTGCCAACCATATTCTAACACATTAGGGGGGTTTATAACAGGATTAAGAGCATTGAGCCAAATAATGGTTTGGTAATGAGCCCGTAAGCAATGCTGTTTTAAACTGTTTTCTATCGGCGGTAATTTATCCAGTGTTTTTGAAGCTGCTAGTATACCACGTAAATTATTTACTGAGGATATCTCTTCGTTACTTGTATATAATCTTAAAACAAATGTGTGAACTTCTTTCAACAAGATATCGTCAAAATTAGCTGTTCCAATACGATCAAGTAATTTGGAATATATAAGATAGACTTTCCAACAACTTTTTTTACCGATACCAGAAAATTGACTAGTAGTGTCACACCCTGTGATTGCGTGAAACGCTGGTAAGTTTTTCAATAACGCAGAGTCTATTTCTAAATTATGTACTGGTATAAATCGTTCTTGCCCTTTCTTTCCAGCCTTCAACCAAATTTCCGGTGTTAGGTGCTCCCTAAAGTGAGACAGAAGTACCAAAACATCTGTATCTTTGGAATCAATAATACATTTATTGTACCCAGCTTTTTTTGCCGATAAAATATGAAGCAAAATTCTAGTATCTGCTTCTTCGTGATTTGATAGTAATAAATCATCCACTAACTTAAAATTGCTTCTGTACTCCATAACGTCAAGAAATCCGCCACTTGTCACAAATTGAATTGTTTGTCTGTTAGATAATCCACTTAGTTGTAATGATAAAAAATTTGTTAATTGTCGTTTGTTATTAGTTGAATTGATAAATAAATTCCACTGCTGAGGTAGAAGTACATCACCTGAATTAATTACTTTATCAATAGATGCTGCAGAACTTCTTTTCATTCTGGTCATGTTTTTAATGGAGTGCTCTTGGTAGTTATCTAGAACTATATCAATCCTATCGGCGTTGTATTCATTTTTAAAAACAATGGATGAAAATATCTTTGAATATTCCCCAAATGTTTTAGCATTAGGTGGTTTACCCATAGCTTGTACAATAAACATTCCATCGAAAATATGACAAATTTTCGTATTGCTAGTAGTCGGCAACGAAGAACTTTTTGTGGTGACATGATTTTCTATTATTTCAAATAATGCACTTTTATTCGTTGAGATGCCTAAGGTTTCATTAACAGCTAATGCCATGGGATAAATTGACAACTCATATTTAAAAATGTCTTCGTATACTATGGATCTTCCCATTTCTTTTGCTGCGAACAAGCGTTGAAGAATTTCCTGAGCCTTCTTTTGCTTTTTATCTTTTGCAGCTTTTTTAACTATGGTACTGTTCCGTTCAAAACCGTCACTGTCCGGAATATAATGATAAATAAACATTAACCTCCAAATATCTATCTGGTTCCCAATTGTTTATAATAGAGTATTTTTAGTAGGTGAAGAATTTCTGTTTAACCTTTGGTCGATCTCATATTTATTAAGGTATTATTATGTTTACCATCTAAGTTAAAATTATCTTGTACATATTTACATATCCAATATTGTTGTTTATTATTTAAGTACTTTTGTTGTAATAACAGTCCCCAAAGTTAACGCTTTCACACTGAAAGAAAATATTATTGGAAATATGTGTCACATAAAATATGCAATCATTTATTACCTTATTAGATAAATATTCAATATTTACGTCGATATTAATTAAAGTTGAGAACAGCTGTTTATAGTTTTCCTTTTAGAAGGGTTGCGACTGCCTTTGGTTGGTTTGACCTTCAGCTACTATTGTTAAAATTTTCTGTCTCATAAACTTCTTAGTTGCCTACCAGTAAAGAGACAACTTATACCGCTCATAGATGGCGTTACGATCAACTTTTGGGGAATAATTAATTTAAATATCATTGTGTAATACATGTGTTATGTAGTACCATTAGACTATTCTTATAGTGGATTTTAATCATTAAATATTATTTGTGATATATTATGAATTTATTTTAGTTACTTTCATATCTTATTTTATAAAGTTTGATTTTTTATATCAAACTAGTTTACCTCCTTGATAGAGACAGGAAGATAAGCCATTTTAATAATCAACTTTGCACCGGCAACACCTCTTGGCAGACAATCGATAACATCAATCAACTTTTGAAATGTTACCTTAATTTACTAGTGTTGTGAACAACCATCAGGTAATACTAATAGTTTTAAATGATTTATTTTTCTTGCAAGTTCTCTTCAAGATGTATATTTTTAAGGAAAAGTTAATAATTAATTTTTCTAATTTTTTGTGAAGATGTGACACATGTTCTAATAATATGTTTCTATTTATTCCTTTCTTAAATACATAGTCTGAAGCCGGCTAACTTAAAAATCTGATATTATTAAATGCTAATATAATATTATTCATCGTTTAATATTATCCATCGTTAGCTAAAATTTATTAAGCTAAAACTCATCGATAAAATTAAATTATCCATCGTTAATCTAATATTCATCGTTAATAGTAAATTCATCAGGAATTTCTTTTGTGAATTTATATTTCACACACTTCCAATTTCATTTGGACATTAATATTTGCACATTGGCAAATTAAAAAGCCACGATTCTTGGATCCAGAGGATTAGTTCCGTGGATGCTTTATTTGGATGACCAGAATTCATCTGTAGCTGTACGTGATATGCGCTCCACAATTTCGGTAGACTATGTATTAAGAAACTAGGTGTCCATACCAGACGAGAAAACGTTAACTTCAAGACTCACGCCACCTTTCCATCACAGGTCAGCCTTCGCTGGAGTGTGGCAAGTTATTTTATTTTTGATTGTGTTCGGTGAACGAGTTTCACCCACTCGTAATAAATTATTGTACATATATTTGTCGGTAATTCTAAATTACCATTTTTGTGTCGCTGTTGATTTAATAAATATTTAATTTTATTAATTAATTTTTTATTCTGTCTCTACCTTAGACAGAAATTCTGTAGATTCTGAGTTGGGGGGATGAAAAAGTAATCACTGGTAAAACTGCAGATGGCGCCCTTAATATAAACATATATTTCTTTATATTACTTATTCATCCTCGCCTACTACTCGTTGATAGAATTATTTGAAGTGAATAATAGTGAACCAAGGTCTCAAGGAAACAAGAAACGCACGGCCCTTGCCTCCCAAAAAAATCAGCTAGCCGCAGGCACAGGAAATTTCTACGCTTTCCTTGCCAATAAGAATAGTTCTTATTGACAGGTAAAGTGAAGGCTTTTCCATAAATACCTGATTTGGTTTCCTCTTGTATTAAGAGTCATCCTAATACAGGGCGAAACTAAAATCACGGTACCACGGGGGTTCCCCGGTTATATTTGACGACGTGGTAACCAGATGTAACATTTGGCTACCGGGTGGTTGAGTCGTAACAGTACCCTGTAATTGCAATTTATTTATATTGAATTTTTTAATTGGTTTATAAAAGTCATCTTTAGCAATTGTCTCAAGAAACTTCTGATATGCTTCCTCACCAATGGCCTTGGCATTTAATAATAACTGTTGCGTTGTACTAGCGATTATAGTACTGGTGGAAATACACAATAAATATTCTTCGTCGCGCATGAACACTTTAAAGCAATTAAATTGGTCTTGTAGAGCCAATACGGATTTTTCATCTACTATCATCCTTTTTGGTCCAATTTCGATATTTTGACTAAAATCATCGATTGTTTGACCGAATGACTTGAAAAAACTATCAATCATTAACCCAATTTTATTAAAACTTAAAAACCATTCATCGCGTTTTGTGCTATTCTTCGTAAGGCCTACGATGCCTCCTGCATCCTTTGAAACTTTATTCACGTGTTCTAAAGCCTGATCAACAGAAATCAAATTAAACGTTCCTGACAGTCTTTTGACAACAAATTTACCTTGACAAAATTCCTGATAAATTTCGGGAGCTTTAGATGGTAGCTTGAGCATATCTGCCAAATAAATTGGTGTCCATCGAGAATAATTGGTATGATCCAATGCGAAGAACCACGGTATCATTTTGCGAAGACTTTGCAAATGTAACTCCCAATTTCCAGTTCTTTCGCTATATAAAAATTCTAAAAGTATTTCAACTAATTCTAAATAGGTAATCCAAAATTTAAACGTAGTAGACTGAGCTTCAATAAATTCGTTGAACGTTTCTGCACATTCATCCAATAATGACAAGATGGAGTTAAATTCTTTTGAAAAGCTCAGTTTCATTTTGATGTTATTGCAGATTTGATTTGATATTAACTTAACAAAATTGATAGAATGAATTTGATCACTTTTTAAATCCATCAGCCATATTTCAAACATGGGTAAAAGAATTCTAATCAAACATTCATAAGTCAGTTTATAAGCTCTAATTCCTTTATTCCATTTTTTTCCATTCAATATTCCTAGTATACTAGGTTCCCCATACAAACCACTTTCTAACCAAATATCTTTCAGGCCAGAGTGCTCCATATATTGCCCAATCACCTTTAAAAAATTTAACATTATATGGAAACCACCCAATCTTATTATAAAATTATTGCATTCCGCCGACTGGTGCCACTGAATTTCTTTTGCTTTATGATAAAGTGCTTGATCAAAAGTAATTACAACATATTCATTATTTAAATGTCGAGCTATATTGTTGCATCTTTTCATAACTGTCCACAAAGTATCGTAGTCAGACGCTACATAAGGCAACAACGGTAAATAACCATAAGATGTAACAGAAGAGCAATCTTTTTGTCAGAAGTTTATTAAAACCAGACCACTGTGGTACAATAGGTTTATCAAAAGATTTGTTTGCATTCCTACAAGTAACCCAGGCCATGTTTCGGTTTCTCATATTTTTTGTATGATTTATCGTATCAAGAAGCAAGTTCTCCTTATTTAAGAGGGGCTTTGGTTTAGTCGAAGTGCTAATGGCTAAATGGCTTAGGCTATGAAAATGTTCTGGAATATTCAGTTTAACTTTGTATGGTAATAATTTAAATTCTGTAAAAGAATCCAATTCTTTTGCAGGTCCTTGCTGAAATACGACCATTTGAGTAGCATGAAAGGTAGGAGATTTATCCAATGTTTCCTCTAAAATGTCAATATTATCGGCAGCAAATTGAATGAACTTACTAGGAACAATTTGCATAGGAATAATGGTATAGTCATTGCGAATGTATTTATTAATTTCTTCTTGTGCTATTGTATTTCTTAATGACAAGACATCTTTGTAGGATATAGAATGTCCACATTGATGTAACATGTGGATAATTTTTTTGACCTAGTTTCTTGATGCACCATTATACCAACGGCAATGTGTTCTGGTGTCTTATTTTTAGAATAACCAAAAATAATGTCTTGACATAAAGATAAAATTAATGCATCATCAGGATTATTCCCGTCTTTGGTTACCAATAGACTTATTAGCCAATTCAAGGATTCCGGTACATGTTTTTTAAAATCAATCGTATTTGAGTTATTCCAAGTTTTAAAATCAGGAATGTTGTCCATTTCTCTTTTTTATATTACAAATAATATTGTGCAAAACTGAATACTCAGAGAAGCCGGAAAAACCTTTAAATATTGTAGAATTATCGTGCAGGGCTGCTGAAGTATCCATATATGAATGAAAAATATCGTCTGAAGAAATTTCAGATGACATAATAATATCTGATTCATTCGCTTTTTGGGACTTCACCACCTTTATTGCATCTCCGAAATGATTTTTTATCGTATCCAGTAACTTTCTTTTAGACATTGCACCCCCTAATGCACCGTACCTTTTAAAAATTGTGGTTGTCGAGTATACCTTGTTTTTAGAGAAACCATTTTTTAATTCTTCAATAAGTTTGTTCTCCACAATATTTGCACGGTTAACGCACGAGACACTGTAAGCCTGAAGATTTTGTTACTGCTGTGTATTTTGACCACTTTGCCAAAAAACATTGTGGATGGTATTTTACCTCCATAGCAATCAAATCATTTGAACCTATTCGCTTTAAAATAGTTGAGTTATTCTGGGCAATTAATTTGGTTTTTTTATCAATATTTAAAGTTAGAACTTGCGATAATCTTTTTTATGAGACCTTTTTTGGCAGAAGACGCATTTTTCAATCTCAAAAAGATCTTTTCGCAGGATCGATGAGGTGGATTCTGTCTCACCCGATGCTCTAGGACTATCACCAGCAAACTTACCAACAATATTTTCATTAGATTCCGTTCTGTATTTCTGACACTTATGTTGCAACAAATCAATGTTTCTTTTACTTATGTAGGAACAATAACAGGATTTATGCCACCTAAGTAACTCTACTTCACCTTCTTCGATTCTTTTAATTACTATTTGTAAATTATCATCCCCAGTTTGGCTAACTTGTTGTCGAAGCTTTTGAGTTTTTTTTATGGTGTCCAATGTTTTGTCAGAACCTGCGATCATCGACCCAGACAAATTGTGGCAAAACATGCATTTCTTTGTATCCTTTTTACATCTAATTTTCAGCATCGATTCGATATCGCTATCCGAAGTAGTACTACTTCCACTGTCTTCAATCATAGCTTTAACCCTGTAAGTGATTAATTTATGAGTCAATTCCGAAGATACAGAGCAGTAGTTATACAGTTAAGAATTAGCATTGGATTTTACTTGCGCTAACTTAATTCACATTTTTAATACCATGAAAGTTTTGTAAACTTTTTGTCGGAAACTAAAAATATCAATAAAAAAGAAACTAACATTAATTTGAATTTCCTCCGCTTGGATCTATGAGGTTTTCTTGAACTTTAACGCCTATATTCGAGAGTTAGTTTTGCATGAATAATAATTATTTGCGTCTAGGTATGTACGAAATAATTAAAATTAATTTAATACACACTTACCCCTTAAAGATTTATGCAGCTAATAGATAGAAAAATTTATTCACACTAGCTAATATTAATTACAAATATTACTTATAATAAAGCACTCACTAATCAAAACAATTCACAATAGATTACAGATCTTATAGGCAACGCTCGACATCGGGGAGTGGTGCGGAGTGGGAGGGCGATCTAGGTAGGCAGTTCCAAGCGCCTGGATATTCTGTAGCTACGTTGATTTTTAAATCATAACTCAGTTATTATTTCCGTAAAAATATTTTTATCAATACTGTCGTAGTCAGAAAACATCGACTCTCAATTTATTAAGAATATTTTTTTTGATTTGAGACCTAGTTTCCGAGTAATGGAGTGAGAAATATAAAAACACGGCAAAATGAATTAATTTTTAGCGAGCATCGAACGGAGATATAGACTCTTAAAGTCTGCGTCTGCCATAAGATGCAATGCTTTTTTGAAAGTAATTTATTTTTTTTACAGCCAAACGGCTACAGAGAATATTATCAAATTTTTACCAAAGATAGAACTGGCGTTCGGCTATCTGACGTACTACATAACTCGAAAATTTTGAATAATGCCCTTTTGTACAGGACAATCGTCGGACAACTTTTTTTGGAAGTTTACCTATATATAAGCTATCGATTTAGCCAGGTGTCAGCTTTTAGTATTTAAACCCCTACCACTTCATTTTTTTAAAGCACTTACGGGCGCACGAGAACTCTACTATCTCATGATAGAATAAAAACACTTTTCTTTGTTTTTTATCACTGTTTTTAATATAACTAAGCGTTACTGCAGTTTCGACACTCAACGTGTCATTTTCAAACGATTCACAAACTGAATGAAGACATAAAGGAATTTTTTTGCAGATTTATACCTAAGGTGACCCTTCTAAGTATTTGACAATAATACCTACTTAAACCCTAATTAACATAAATTGAGATTACAAATCTAATTCTGGTAAAACCAGGATTATGGCATAAATATATCAAAAAGAGGCGTATAATATAAGTCTAACTGGTCGTTAAGAAGGTTATTAGGTTGAACGTGATTATATTTGAATATTTCCAATGATTCTAATAAATTTAATTTAAAACTTTTTTTCTTGAGTATGTAAAATATTTAGGTTCTCTAATTTTGGAAAAGTGTGACCAGATTCTAAGATATGATTTGAAAAAGTTGAGTCGGTTTTATTGAGTCTAAAAGAACGTAAGTGTTCATTATATCGAACTTTAAATGTACGACCAGTTTGACCTAAATAAGTGGCATCACAATCCGGGCATGTTAATTTATAAACTCCAGATTTCTCCAGATTATTAGTTTTATCTTTTGCATTAAATAAAAGGTGTGAAAGTTTTGACTGTGATTTAAAACTAACTTTAATATTATGTTGTGACAAGATGTTGGCAATTTTTTCGGAAATGTTTCCATAATATGTTAAAGAGACATATTTAGTACTTTCTTTATATTTGACATGTGGATAAATACTGTGGTAGGCTAATTTTAATTAAAATTAGCCTACCACAGTATTTATCCACATGTCAAATATAAAGAAAGTACTAAATATGTCTCTTTAACATATTATGGAAACATTTCCGAAAAAATTGCCAACATCTTGTCACAACATAATATTAAAGTTAGTTTTAAATCACAGTCAAAATTTTCACACCTTTTATTTAATGCAAAAGATAAAACTAATAATCTGGAGAAATCTGGAGTTTATAAATTAACATGCCCGGATTGTGATGCCACTTATTTAGGTCAAACTGGTCGTACATTTAAAGTTCGATATAATGAACACTTACGTTCTTTTAGACTCAATAAAACCGACTCAACTTTTTTCAAATCATATCTTAGAATCTGGTCACACTTTTCCAAAATTAGAGAACCTAAATATTTTACATACTCAAGAAAAAAGTTTTAAATTAAATTTATTAGAATCATTGGAAATATTCAAATATAATCACGTTCAACCTAATAACCTTCTTAACGACCAGTTAGACTTATATTATACGCCTCTTTTTGATATATTTATGCCATAATCCTGGTTTTACCAGAATTAGATTTGTAATCTCAATTTATGTTAATTAGGGTTTAAGTAGGTATTATTGTCAAATACTTAGAAGGGTCACCTTAGGTATAAATCTGCAAAAAAATTCCTTTATGTCTTCATTCAGTTTGTGAATCGTTTGAAAATGACACGTTGAGTGTCGAAACTGCAGTAACGCTTAGTTATATTAAAAACAGTGATAAAAAACAAAGAAAAGTGTTTTTATTCTATCATTATGATTGATTATCACAAAGTAACGGCTTCTACCATTCAATCTACTATCTCAGATGGGCGACGATAGCGATAGTTTGCAAATATTATTTGCGCGCATATTTAAAGCTTGTTTTCTGTTTATACGGACGTGTTTACGCAACGAAGGAGATATTTGTTGGAAGAAAGCACGTGTGGTACATGAGTCATTGCTGTCTTCCGTACAACAAAAGTAGAAGGTAAACAATTTTATAAAACAATGATTGTACCAACTGCGGTAAATAAATGTGTTGCTGTGTGATGCCGCTGCCTAAGCAAATTTATCCCAGGTTTTAATAATTAGGTTTCAATAAATCATAATCCGGATCGCGTTTAAAAATGATGCCAATATGGAGAGCCAAGCTCCCTTAATCTAGTATAATATTGTACACTATACTGTCGAATTGTTATACACTCCTATGACTTTTGTCTCGCGATAGGAATGCAGTTGGCTGCGGACATGCGCAGCCTGAGTTGGCTTAGATATAATAACAACACATCAAGAATTCCATCACTTGCTATTTAAATTATTATCATTTTTTATGTTAATGAAGGAACATATATCGTTTCTATATGTATGGAGGGCATACGATCATAAAATCCTCATGAAAGCAGTATATCCCTTCCTCGACAAAAAGGAACAATTGTGCCATCATGACGGCTTTTACGGCCTAATGCACATTTTTGGAAGGTTTAACGACTTAACACGCATGTATGCAGCTACGTGCATTTCTTTCGCAAGACAAATGTCTATAACGACCGTTCTATTTTTTGATGTATTAACTTTTGAATTGCTATTTTTCAGGCTAAAGGACTGTGATATAACTGTTTGCAAATTACTAATGCTGTGCGTACCAATAGCCACAGTAGCACCAGTTGCAACTGGTTATTTCATCGTTAATGTAAGTTTACAACTTTTGTATTATGTGACTTTTGAAAAAAATTCCAAATTCGACAAAAAATTTTGCTTATTTACTTTTCATTAAATTCCTTGGTATTGTCTATAATTATTTATTTGTGGTATCTTATAATGTTTTTTCTCACTTTATTTGGATACTGTCCTACACATTAATATTGTTAAATAAACTTTTGCTCCAAAATAATATCAGAGTTTGGTTTTTTTGAAAAATTGTTTTGTCTGTCCAAAATATGTCTCACAACTGAATAAAGATTAACCTGAGAATGAAATTATTAAATGCAAAATATTTTGGTTTAGAAAAGTTGACGATTTGGAATGCAATGTGATTCCATTATCAGAACTAATAAAAAATTGCTTTAATATCCCACTAGTATGTTAATTTGCAATAATAACCCTATTTTGAGATACATTAAATAAGAGATAACGCCCAAGGGCATTATGAATATACATAACGCCCTAGGGAATTAAAAATTTATAACGAATTAACATTTTCATTAAAACACAATACAAAACAACTAACTGGTGATGGCATTATTGACAAACAGAATGTGTTGCATAGTTACGGCATTTTGATTATTATTCTATTTTAAATGAAATCGTCCTGAACATAACAGATATCAAATTAATCAATCGTAAATGTCAAAAAATTTTCGATTTAATTAACAGATTTGTTTGTGTTTGAATACTTTTATTTTATGAATAACATACATGTATATTTTATGTGCGTGGATTGTAAATTCACTGATTGTCTATAAACATAGTTGGACATATAACATGAACATGACACCACAGAACAGAAAAAGCCATGACACATGATGATTATGACAGTTCTCTCGTAGCAATTGTGTCCTCACTATGGAGTGTAGAGAAGGAGGAACGTCTCTTATGGACGGTACGTTCAAAATGTGGTCTGAATTCTGTAAGGTATGAGATGTGGCGCTGATCGTATTATGGGATTGAGTCTGAAGTTAAACACTTACTATATCTCTGAAACTAGCTTCAGATTCTATAAACTAACGAAAACATAATATTATGTAGGTGTTGAAAAGAATTATACAGCGTAAAAAAATAATAAAAATAGTAAAAACAAAATCACGTAGAATACCTCCTCTAAATCAGCGCCACCTATTCTTCCATCGAAAATCCGATCACATTTTTTAACACGGAGACGTTTCTCCTTCTCTACACTCCATAGTCCTCACACTCCCTCTTTCACCAACTCCGGTCCCAGGCGGCGCTGCCGATGTTCACCTTTTTTCAGATAAAGTACTACCATACCGCCCCCTTGAAAGTACCTACTTTCAAAACAAAACCTTTGCAAAATTATTAAACATCCACAGGCAGTATACACAGTTTTGAAAATGCCCTTTTTACTACTCAATTGGAAGTTTTAACACTTGCCACACGCGCAATATTATCTTTGCCATGATAAACATTTATTATTCGGCCAACCTTCCAGAATAATGGCTGAACATTGTCCTCACGTAAAACTACTATGAGTCCTGGTTTTAGAATGGTTGGATC
Organism: Rhamnusium bicolor; assembly: GCA_029963845.1. Classification (NCBI taxonomy): domain Eukaryota; kingdom Metazoa; phylum Arthropoda; class Insecta; order Coleoptera; family Cerambycidae; genus Rhamnusium; species Rhamnusium bicolor. The sequence goes on along the minus strand of JANEYF010005566.1, from coordinate 71,723 downwards.
GGTCAGCATCCACTTGTTGCGCTGCTGAAGGTTGTGTAAATATTCATTTGACCAACGTCGCCAAAACGTTTGTGTAATGTACTGTATTTGTTGATACTTATTCAGACGATTGGTTGGAAGGTCTTCAACGTTTTCTTCTACTAGCCAGTTTAATTTTACCAAATTAAGAAATGTCCGGGGGTAAGAGGATCTAGGTCATTAGGATCATTCGACATTGGACATATAGGTCTTGAATTTAATATGGACTCTACCTGCGTAAGAATAGTATTGAAATTTTCAAGTAAAATTAGCAATTCCCATAACTCGAGTTAAATGATGTTTTGTTAGCTTTACTGCTGACTTCCAGAGCCCCCCAAAGCCCTAGGCGGAATAAAATGCTATGTCACTCGATTTTCTAAAAAATAATTTTGGACAGTTTCGTCTTTGTTAAGTTTGTTTAGCACGAGTAAATGTTTTGAATTTGATTTGCAGCACCAACAAAATTTAACACATTGTCTGACCAGATTTGTTTAGAAATACCACGACGTGAAAAGAATCTTTTTAATGCTTTTAAGAATACTGGGGTAGACAGATCTCCTGCCAGCTCGAGGTGGACAGCTTTAGTAGAGAAACAAATGAATATGCAGATATATACTTTGACTAATTTTTTGCTGCGCAAAGTGCCTTCATTTATTATGAAAGGTCCCGCAAAGTCGATTCCACATGTTGAAAATGGTCGTGACGGATTAACTCTCGGCTCAGGGTGTTGTCCCATCATCGGAGTGAAACCGATAGATCTTGCTTTAAAACACACTATGCACCTTGGAATTATCTTTTCTATTGAATTTTTGGCATTGATTGGCCAAAACCTAGCTCGGACTGCTGATAAAACTGTGTGAACGCCACAATGTAGTGTTCGCTCGTGCTCATATAATATAACTAAATCTGTGTAAGCATGTTTACCTGGTAACAAAATAGGAAATTTTTGGTTGTAATCTAGATTGGCCATTTTCAGTCTCCCTCCAACACGTACAATACCTTCGGGATCCAAAAATGGATTTAAACTTACTATTTTGCTAGTTTTCGATACCTCTTTCGACTGGTTAAGATTAGATAACTCTTTGGAAAACTCTAATTTTTGGACCAATTTAACTAATGAAATCTCGGCACGTTATATTTCTTGGACAGTTATGTTGCCTGTAATTCTTTGCTTATTGTCTTTTATTGACTTCAAATTTGTAATAAACCTCAGACACCAAGACATTGTATAATCGTTTCAATTTTGAAAATTTATTAAATAAATTGAAACTGTCTTCCGTTGATAGACATACAAATTTCGATTTACTTCGTTCTTCTGAAATATTCTGTAAATTTAAATTATTCTGAACTGGCCAATAGTCAGTGTGGTAACGGAGCCAGGCCGGACCTGACCACCACATGTTGGCATGCATCAACTGATTGGGATTACAACCCCTTGAAATTATGTCTGCAGGATTTTCATGGGAATTTACGTGATACCAACATGCTGCATTAGTTAAACCTTGTACCTCTGATACCCTATTTGTGACTAAGGTTTTCCACTGTGAAGGTTCCTGCGCCAACCAAGCTAGTGCTATTTTAGAATCGGTCCATAAAAAAATTTGATTTACATGTACATTGTCATTACACATTTGTCAACTAATCTTGATAAGAGAAGTGCCCCGCACAACTCTAATCTCGGCAGCGAAATCACCTTTAAAGGTGCGACACGTGATTTTGAACATAACAGTTGCGTATAGTGTTTATCAAATCAGTCTATGCTTCGTAAATATATGCACACGCCATATGCTGATTGTGAGGAATCCGTAAAACCATGTACTTGTAGCTGAACATAAGTTGATAGCAGAACATGCCTTGGAACTGAAATTTTGTCTATATTCTTTAAATCCTGAAAAAACTGTACAAACTGTGAACTATGACTAGGGGGAATAGGTTCATTCCATCCTAATTTTAATTTCCAAAGTTGTTGCAATAATAATATGACTTTAGCCTTAATCACAATTGGTCCAATGATACCGAGTGGGTCAAAAACCTGACTTATTATGGATAAAATAATACGTTTAGTTAAAACTTCAGAATGCATATTTATGTTGACAGTGAATTGAAATTTGTCTAAATTCGGATTCCATGATATACCTAGTTTTTTACCGTTTTATCATCAGAAATATTGAATTCATCCTGTTGTCCATTTGAATCTAAAACTTCTTTACAATTTGACATCCATTGAGTTAAAATAAAACCTGCTGACCTTAATATCTCAAAAATATCCGACTTTAAATTTTGCAAACTCTCAATTGTACTATCTCCCGTGATTAGGTCATCCACGTAAAAAATCAGATAAAATAACGTCACTTGCTTTAGAAAACTTATCTTTACTATCAATGGCCGCTTGATGTAGTGCCCTTATTGCCAAAAATGCAGTAGGCGCGGTGCCGTAAGTGACTGTGTTCAAAACATAATGTGATAAATCTTGATCAGGACCTTTACGCCATAAGATTCTTTGAAGATTGCGTTGTTCGGGTTTAATGTTTACCTGTGTATACATTTTTGTAATATCACCTTTGATAACATAATTGTGAATCCGAAATCTTAACAAAATCGAAAACAGGTCATCCTGTATAGTTGGACCAATGTAAGAAATGTCATTGAGTGAAATACCTGTAGAACCTTTAGCGAAAACTACTCGCAATTTTGTAGTCACACTGTTAGCTTTGAACACACCATGATGCGACTAAAATACCTCGAAGCCGAATGCACGTTTTTAAAAATAAACTTTTCCAAAAACGGAATTTTCGTTAATAAAATTTATTGTGTTGTTTAGTACAAAGCTATATCAGAACTGAATACAATTAACAAGATGCAATAGAGAATTGGAGAATTACAATGTCAGCATTTAACTACAGTAGAATAGATAACAGTGCATATTCGTTATATTATAATATGAAATATTATAGGGTGGTATCACATAACTCCTCCATCCCTAAATTGAGGCATATTTCACGGCGTGAAAAATGTTCGAGGGCTTGTCTGGGGTTGATCACCGGTAGTCGTCTGGGGGTTCCTCGTCTTCTACGTTGGATGAACATGTAAATGGAGTAGAGTCCAATGGAAATCAGGATAACATACACGGGGATTATCCAATAGTTTGCCCATGATTTTTCGGTATGTACGAGTTGGACTGGTCCAAGTTTTCGTTGTTCCTTTTGAAGTTCATGAATTTTGTCCAGTTGAACGTCTTCAATAGTTATTTTGGGTAAGGTGGCCACAGATGACTTGTGAGGAATATTAATTTCTGGAAGGAGCATTGGCTGACCGCTGGTAATATGTTTCTCGTTGACATAGTTGTAATCGCTGGTTTCGAATTGGCATCCTGGTGGAACACTGATTAAATAGTTTCCTTCGAGTGTCGTGAAGTCTGTACGTCCACAAACTGTTCGGATTTTTGTTTGATTTGGGAATATGACAATGTAATGAGAATCGTCTACTTGTTGAATCACATTTCGTGTGATTTGTACTGGTAATTGTTGGATGCTTTTATAAGTGGATTCTAATTGTAAGAGTTCAAAAATACAATCTCCATTCTTCATTCCATACGTCAAGTAGTCATTATCAGGGCAGTAGTAATTGGGGTGCAATTCAATACAAGGTACCGATGTATACTGGTAGAAGTTTTCGTTCATAACCAAATAGGTATTTCTTGGAATAATTGTTGTGAGTTTTTGGGTAGGAACTGAGTACAGGTGGTAATAAGAAAATGTTTCTGGGTAAACAATAGGAAAATGAATTACGAAAACAATTTTTGTCCCTGAATAATAAGCTTCGATTTCTAATAAATCGTAATATCTATGAGTATTATTTGAAATATGTGAATAAATTAATTGATCGGCTGAATAGTATTTTAGGATAGTTTGTAAAATAGATTCAAGCCCGCCTATTTTTAAGATACTATTGTGAAGTGTTCTTAGTCTAGCAAAAGTTATTGCGTTTTCGATATCACTTAATAACTGTAGAATTACATTTAGAGTAGGTAATGCTAAGTTGATCTAAGACATTTCTGGTTTCTAAATAGTCGTTAAACTCAAAAATAAATTTATTTAATTCACTGCGTATTTTATTCAGGCCAGAAGTTATTACAGCTTGGTTATTTTTAATTAATGTAATTGTTTTATTGAAATTATCGATTATTTCGGTAGTAAGAGAGATTTCCTTGTTTAATTTTTTAACAATATCTTTTTGATTAGTTTCGAGATCCATTATTGCTTGATCATAATGAGCAGCATCGTTTGCATCTAAATTACCTGAAATGCTTTTTATTATAGTACCCAATCCATCAATAAGACCACGTTTAACTCTGCCAGTTGGACTTAGAGAATTAAATTTTTGTTCAGCTGAGTTTAATTGATATATTAGGGCTCGATTAAAATTTTCTAATTCAAAAAGTAAGGATGACTTAAACCATTTTTTATAGCAAGTGTGACATTTTTATATTGTTCTTTAAGTATTTTAATTTCAATTCCAATGGGATTTAAGTCGTAGTAGTGAATGAAAGTATGTGTTTTAAATTTCATTTTTGCCGTACCTAGTTTATAAGGAAGGACTTCGGGGTTCTTGTTGAGGTTGGTTATTATTATTTCCTGAAGCATGACCGTCGGCATCGCCAGGATTAGAAGGATCACGTGGTTCCTGTAACAATTTCTTTTTGTTAGACCGCGGTCTCTTTAAATTTTGTTTATGTAGAACATTACAAGTGGTTCTTATTTTTATATTTTTATTGCGAACTACTTTTTCTTTCGTAAACCTCGGATTTAGTTTATTACGAGTTTTGGTAGTAATTTTTTTATACGCTTCCGAGTTAGGTTCATAAGTCAGGGGATCATGTCGATTTTGTTTTTTGTTATGGCTCTCAATGGTGTTTTCTTTCTGTTGAAGTAATTGCTCATTTAATGTTTTATAAATTTCTTTAGTTATTTCGCGATGTTCTTGAATGTAATTATTTATCAGTTTTTGGTTTATGTCAATGTCAAATGGGTCCTTGGAGTTTAAGTGACCATTTATAATATCGATCGGTTTTTGTTTGGTTACCGAATGTATCGCGTTGTTATAACCTAATATCGCATAGGGCATTTGGTTTAAAATATCGATTTTACCTTTATTTATATTTCTAATTACTCGTAGGTGTTCAATAATGGTTGAATGGAACCTTTCAATGGGACCATTAGATTAGGGTTGTTAACCGTTATATAATGCATTTGAATTTGGTGAGTTTTTAGAAATTCTTGGACCACGGAATTTTTTAGTTCAGTACCATTGTCCATTATTACTATTGAAGGTAAACCATGGTGTGTCATGAATACTAAGAAAGCTTTTACAATTTCCGTACCTACCATTCCTGTAAGGGGATAGGCTTGAGCATATTTAGAAAACGTGTCAATTATTGTCAAAAATTTTTGTTCTTGTGCTTGAAAAGTGTCGATATGAACAATCTCGAAAGGTCGTGATGGTGTAGGAGATACCATCAATTTTTGTTTAGGCGGATTTCTGTCATATTTATTAGTTTGACATATTTCGCATGCATTTATGTAATTTGTTACGTCATTTTTAATTCCAGGCCAGTAGTTTGACCTTCTTATGCACGCTTCCGTTTCCAAAATGCCGCGATGGTTTGTTTTACTCTCGTGGTAGTTTTTTATAACATTTTTCTGGTCGTCCTCATTAGCAACGTCCTGTAAAACGGTATTACATTTGAGTAATTTATATGCCGAATTTTTAAAGGTTTTTCTTAAAATTTCACAGATTTGCGGTACATATGATTCATTACTAAAATGAATTGCATAAGTAAATCTTGGATCTAAATAATTTTTGAATAAGTTAATAATATCATTCTCTAAGTTACGTGTTGATATTTGTACATAATGTCGCCTTTTTAATGGAAATATTTGTTTAGACTTGGGTTTTGCAGGGGAGTGCAAAACAAAGTTTATTTCTATTTGATGATCGAATGAGTTAAGAGATCTCTCTGTGGATGGCATTTCTTGTATCGGTTCTTCGTGACTTGTGTGAACCGTGTCTCCTTCTTCTGGAGTGAGTTCTTCGGGGATGACTTCCTCGACCTCTTCGGCAGATATTGTCTCTTCTGTGTCGGTTGTAGCTCTTCTTTGTGAGGATGATCCTGGTTCTTCTTCTCTGACGTCGTCCATTATGGGTCGTTCGCTTGCGTTACCAATTATTGATAAATTATCGGTATTTTCTTTTTGATGTTGATTACCAGCCAGTGATTTATTGAATTCGTCCATATATTGGAAAATATCCTTCGTGTGGATCTCTACGCGAGACAGGGCGTCTGCATTGGTGTTACTTTTTCCTTTTTTATATTTGACTTCATAATCAAACTCTTCTAGTTTGAGCCTCCAGCGAACTAGTCTTGAATTTGGATCTTTTAGGGACATTAACCATTTTAGAGGTTTATGGTCCGTTACGATTTTAAATTTTCGTCCGTATAAATACGGCCGGAAGTACTTCGTCGCCCACACGATTGCCAAAAGCTCTTTCTCTATGGTGCTGAAGTTCTGTTCAGAGTCATTTAGTGTTCTTGATGCAAATGCCACAGGTTTGTCCTTTCCTATTATTCCCTGCGAGAGTATAGCTCCAAGGGCTACATTGCTGGCATCCGTTGTTAAAACAAAGTCTTTAGCAAAGTCCGGGTACTGTAGAATTGGCTCGTTAGTTAGTAATTTTTTACAGTCTTCGAAAAATCTTATAAACTACTGGTGTATGTACAATTTTCGCGTCCTTTTTCAAGCAGAGAGTTAATGGTTTTGTAATCCGCGCGAAGTCCTTTATGAACTTCCTGTAGTAACCTAGTAAACCTAGGAATCCTTTAATTTCTTTCGCCGTTTTGGGTATTGGAAATTTATCGATGGCGGCGATCTTGTCTGGGTTTGGTTTCATTCCTTCATTACGAAAATCTCTAATATATGAATCCATTGTGCAATCTTCAATGTAGTATTACTAATGATAATAATAATTATAATAACAATAAATCAGTAGTAATAATTATAATATTAATGAAATAAAATAATATTAGTAAATTAAAAAACAAGGAAAAGAAAGAAAAGAAAAAGCTTATCACTGATTATGAATTTGTAGCCTGTTTCTGCTGGATGTTCTATGGTGGTGTGGTTCAGTTTGTTTTTTGTTACCTCTATTATTATATTTTTTTGCTATAGCTCCTGATGGATTCTCTGGACTATCAACAATTTTTTTTGGTTGAATCAAAACCTATTTCTACGGTTTTATCGACTTGTGGACTGTTGGGTACACTGTTAGATATTTGTTTGTTTATATTAGTATTTTTTGTATGACACTCTTATTGATTTTTAGTTCAGTATCTATAGAGGGCGTTTGTGGTTTTCAAACAGGAATTGTGGAATTGTTTCTAAGGTACGTGTACTCCTTTCCATTCACAATAAGTTTATTGTTTTTTATTTTGGCCGAATACTGTTTATCTCTGTCTTGCTTTAGGTGTTGGTTTAAATATTTCCATTTTTCCCAGTCTTCTGATGTTTAATCTATACAAATATAAACACCCGTGCCCTTTAGTTCTTTTTCGAATTTTTCAATATTTCATGTTTTAAGCTTACAGTAGAAAGTTCAACAGATATGGGTCGTGCTTTCTTCCTAGATATATCATCAAATTTGTAGCTATATCGCATATATTTATAACAACAGGTTAATTCTAATTTGTTCTTGAAAAGGTCGAAAACAGTTTCCGATATAGTCTCTTCGCCTTCTTTTAAACCATCCATACATATATAAAAGCTCAAAAGGTTTTCTTCTCCGGTTCCTCAAGCGGCTACCGCTTCACCAATTTAGATAATTTTTTTTTTTTTCAAAGAAAGGTCTCTACCCTCAGATGGATCATGACACATTTTTATATTTTTTAATCACCATTTTCATATGTAAAACAAAATAAACAAAAACTAATGCATGTTAGCGTATGCTAAGCGCGGCGTTACTTGAAGCGACCTCTACCACCGACCTCTTAAGAAATGGAACTAACGCATCTTAGCCGGCTTGGCTTATTATGTGCCAGTGTGCTGTTCGGTTATTGTTTACATTCGAGTTTTCAGTTACTTTGCTGCAAACAAGATTGTTTATATGTGACTTCGGGTTTTACTTGCTTTGCAAATAGGAATTTAAGCTAAGTACTTTTAGTTTAGTTTACTATTTTTATTTGTTTTTCGGGATAAACCTATTTTAAGCATGAAACGACATGTCGTTCCTATTGTAGGTGACGGAAATTGTTTATTTCGTTCTGTTTCGCATTGTTTATTTAATAATGACCAACATCATCGCGACATACGCATGCAAGTCGTCGAAAAAATTAAAAATGGATGGGAATATAATGAAGGTTTTATTGTTGGAGATCCATCGTATCGGTTACCGATTACAAATTCCGCTGAATACGAAAATTTATTGTCTTTAGAAGGCGAGTTCGCCGGCCATGTCGAATTGCACTGTATTAGTCAGCTGTTTCCTGATAATTTGTTTAGAGTGTATAGAGATAATAATAATAACGAAACTCTTGATTATGATACTGGAAATATTATTTCTAATTTACTTTTTTCTGGTAATGTTGATGCTGGAAATTATAGTGTTTTAGAATTTCGTCCTGTCACTAATGATGCCGATGTGGAAAACGCACTCTGCAATGTTGTGCAACATAATATTTCAAAAAAACGTAAATTAAGAAAGACGTTGACTGGCGGTAGGGAAAGGAGACGCGAACGCACACAAAAACGTCTAAAATACGAAAAAAAAATCTGCTCTACAATTCAATATAGATGTGCCGTTTCTAATACTATTTCAAATGTAACTCCATTCAACTTAGGTAACTTAAACAACATATGTAGTACTCTGCCCGGTACTTTTCATGTGGAAAAAATTCAGCTGGCTACTTTGGTCTTTGTTGCTGTAATAAAAAGTTCAAATTACCGGAATTTCGTATTCCTGATAAAATGAAAGAATTATTTACAGGGAATGACGAGATATCGAAAAATTTTAGAGATAATATTCGACAATATAATAATGATTTGTCGTTCTTGTCATTCGGGGCAAATATAAAATTACCTTCCGGATATGGTCCATATTGTTTCAAAATTCTTGGTGTAGTACATCATAAAATTTCGTCATTAGACCCTCAAAATGGAGGATGTGCTTCTTATGGACAGTTATACATTTTAGACTTTTCCGACGCCAATCAAATTAGACTTAAACATGCTGCGAACAGTTCCTTGAGAAAAGACATTCTAGAAATACTAAATCGTGTCGTAAATCAATGTAATCCTTATGTGATGCCATATAAGACAATGCATCAGAAGATATGTGAAGAAAAGGAGTTAGCTTTAAAAAAAAATCGTGTACCTATTAATTTGGTAATGCGTTTTTATCACGAACCCAAATCAGATCCACGACGGTATAATGATCCTACATGTTCTGAAGTTGCAGCTGTTTTTGAATCAGCCGACGGTGTTCCACCTTCTCATAGACATATTGCTGTTTACGCACATGACGGCGGAATAAAAAATATAGATTTTGACAGTATGCATTGCGATCCGATGTCATATGTATTAATCTGGCCGTGCGGGGAACGAGGATGGCATATTCCAATGCCAACTAGAGGAGAGCGCAAAACTAAAATTCGCTAAAATATTTCTATGCGAGAATATATATCTTACAGACCTATGGTTCGAGGTTTAACTCAAGTAGAAGACTTCAATCCAATAATTAATGCTGGGAAGTTAACGCAGCAGTTGATTGTTGATTATTACTGTCGCATCGAAGGCGACAGATTGAAATTCATCCGTAACCAACAGGTGAAATTGCGAGTAGATACATACGTTGGTCTTGCAGACGCTTTACATGTAAGGGCAGACAACGGAAACTTAAAGGCTGGACGTGTTGTTATTTTACCTTCATCGTTTACTGGCAGTCCTCGAAACGTGATGCAAAATTATCAGGACCCAATGGCCATTGTAAGAAAATTTGGTAAGCCAGACATTTTTTTGACGTTTACATGTAATCCTTTATGGCATGAAATTACAAATAGCATACATTCTTATGAAACTGCTAATAATAGGCCAGACGTTACTGTTCGCGTGTTTCATGCAAAAGTAAAGGAACTCTTGCGTTTAATTAACCAAAAACAAATATTTTACTAACAAATTTGTACACTGTTGAGTGTTGAGTTCCAAAAGAGAGGTTTACCTCATGTTCACCTATTATTATGTCTTCGAGATACTTGCAAATTTAGGGAAATCTCAGATATTAACAACGTTATTTCCGCAGAAATACCAGACCCCAATAGTAGCACGGCCTTATACAATTTAGTTAAATCTCATATGGTGCACGGGCCTTGTGGTATTCTTAATCCAAAGTCAATTTGTATGGCCGACGGTAAGTGTAAAAAAAGGTTCCCAAAAGAATTTATCCCTGAAACAAGAGATAATGTAAATGGCTATCCCAATTATCGAAGAAGGAATAATGGTAGAACGATTACTAAACATGTACAAGGTAATGATGTGGAAGTTGATAATTGTTATATAGTTCCTTATAATTCCTTTCTCTTACTTTGCTTTCAAGCCCATATTAATGTAGAAATTTGTGCAAGTGTCCACAGCATAAAATACATTCATAAATACGTCTACAAAGGGCATGACTGCGCCAATTTGCAGATAACTTCCGAAGGTGACGTACTTCATTATGATGAAGTGTCTGCTTTCTTAAACACCCGATATGTCAGCCCGAGTGAAGCTGCGTATAGAATTTTTTCCTATCCTATGCATGAACAATCTCATTCTGTAATTCGCTTACCTGTTCATTTACCACAAGAACAACAGGTCTATTTTCATGATGGCAATGCCGCTGAAGCCTTACTTAAAGCAGAATTAAGAAGCACAAAACTGATTGCATGGTTTAAATTTAATAAGGATTTGTCAAAAAGAAGCCCTTAAATTTATCCAGAAATGCCGAATTATTATGTTTGGGACAAAAATAACCGAGTTTGGAAAAAACGTGTTAAATTTTGTAAAATTATTGGTAGAATGTTTAATATTTCCCCAGTAGAATCTGAAAGATATCATCTTCGCTTGCTGTTGCTTCATGTAGTGGGTGCCACCAGTTTTGAAGATTTGAGGATATACAATAATGTTACTTATTGTACTTTCAAGGAAGCTGCAATGCAACGTGGCTTACTTCAGGATGATAATGAGTGGCATCGTTGTCTACTTGAAGCCTCAGTCATGCAAATGCCGTTTCAATTAAGGCAATTATTTTCATTTATTTGCATATAAATCAACAACCATCAAATGCAGTTCAGTTATGGGATATTTTTAAAAACTCTTTCAGCGAAGATTATGTACGTCTTCACAGCCAGGATATCGCTTATCAGTTGAGTCTCAGAGATGAAACCTTAAAATTACATGGGTTCTCTCTTTCAACATTCAACTTACCCAGTATAGATGATTTACCACTAGCAACTTCAAGCATACAGTCTTCCATAATTCCGAATTTGAATTATGACTCGATGATACAACAAGCTAATGATGAACAACTTTTGATCATTAATGAAATTATTCATGTAATGCAACAGAATAGTACAGGCAAATGCAATGCCTATTTTATAGATGGCTCGGACGGTACCGGAAAAACTTTTGTATATCAGTGTCTTATCGGAAAGTGTTGCACTTTAGGTTTGGAAGTAATATCTGTGGCATGGACTGGTATCGCTGCTATGCTGTTACCAAATGGTCGTACGGTACATAGAAGGTTTAAGTTACCCTTAAAACTGCATGAGAATTCTATATCATCTTTAAAAGTTAACAGTAAAGCAGCAGCTGATATCAGGTCAGCAAGACTGATTATATGGGATGAAGCACCCATGACCAATACATATGCATTAATGTGCGTTAATAGACTTCTCAAAGACATTATGGGTAATGACATTCCTTTTGGAGGAAAAATTATTATACTTGGGGGAGATTTTAGGCAGATCTTGCCAGTAGTTCCACATGCTTCACGAGAAACAGTAATTCAAAACTGCATCAAGTTTTCCCCCCTATGGTCAGAATTTAGGATATTTAAGTTGTTTAGAAACATACGAGCAAGACCCGAAGAATTGAAATTTGCTAATTATTTGCTTAAAATTGGTAATGGAGATTATCCTTCCGTAAATCGAATCGTCACCATTATCAGCTGTTATTGATTTACCGTCCAGTGTAATTGCGAAAGAAGACATTGTTTCTGAAATTTTTGGGAAAGAATTTGCGTCACCACACACCGTTATTAATTTTTCAAAATTTGCCATTCCAAAAAATGAACACTGCGATGAGATCAATTCTAAAGTTATAAACCTTATACCCGGAACGCCTAGAACACATATTAGTGTAAATAATTTGATAACGAAGGAGGAGAATGAAATTCTTCAGTTTCCTATGGAATTTCTGAATAGTTTAGAGTTAAGTGGTTTGCCTCCACATAACTTTACATTAAAAACTGGAGCTATTGTCATGCTGTTAAGACACCTAGATGCTTCCCAGGGGCTCTTAAATGGTACCAGATTAATAGATTTGGAAATTATCACTGGCGAAAGAGTAGGTCAAAGAGTTTTGATTCCTAGAATCGACTTTTGATACAACTCTTCCTTTTTCTTTCAAAATACGCCAATTTCCTATTCGTCTTGCGTTTTGTATGACTATGAACAAAGCGCAAGGAGAAACTCTTGATCGTGTTGGGATTTATTTATCCCAGCCTGTATTTAGCCATGGCCAGTTGTACGTAGCAATGTCTCGAGTGCGATCGTTCGACAATTTGAAAGTACAAATAATTCCAAATCTAGTATTTAAGGAGGTCCTGTAACATGAAACTTTCGTCACTCACTTGCATTTTCCAATACACCCGCCGTCGAATTTCGACGGGGGTTACGCTAATATATTACTAAATTATATTTTTTTTATTTTTCTTTCTACTACTTGAAGCCGTTTTCTTAATAGTTGATTTTCTTCTTGTAGATTTTGTCTTTACTTTCAGTTTACTTATTTCTGATGTTACGTCTAATTTGATATCGTCTCTTATTATTTTATTTTGAAGAGAAACTTCTTCGGTTTGATCTTTAATTGTTTTATGTTGTTCAACGATGTCCTTTAGAAGATTGTAGAGTCCATACATATAGATAAAATAAGTACCTATGTAGTTGATTTTATTGAAGATTTTGTTATAATTTAAATTTATGTTGAGCCATAAAAATTTCCAGGCCAGATCCAACTTGAACTAAATACCTTAAAGATAGCTCGAACATTCTCTAATAACATACTAAAATTTGATAGGCGCGTTTAAGTAACTTTTTAAGATATTTCGATTTTGCTTAGGTCTTGTACATGAATATGCACCAACCGTAACGAACGTATGTAAAATCTACTGATTTCTATTCCATTTTTGCGATATTTTATTTGACTTGACAGAAAATCAATTTAGCCCATAACTAATGCCGGTTTTGGTCTTTACTTTAATTTTGTCTTCAGATTTACTTTTATTCTCTTCTGTAGTGGTACCAATTTTTTTTTTTTTGAGTAAAAATGGTGACCAGAAGGAATCTTTTGACGTCTTGTATGAAAAGGATGGTTTAGGTCATTCAAATAGAACAGAGTATCTATTCAATTATTTGGTGGGATACTATAAAATCGCGAATGATGAAGACGCCATGTTAAAATTGAAGAATATTAATTCAAAGTTTTGCAGCGCCGTTTATTCGAAGTTTGATCAATGCGCAAGAAAAACCAATAGATCTTTGGAGAAAAATAAGGAGTGGTTAAGTGTTCAATTTGTATTTGAACAAACCCAAGAAAAAATTGTGCCGGATGCTGAGCCTCAACCATGAACCTCATCTGGAGATGAAAGGAGCCGTGCCTGTGATCCTCCAGCTTTAGAATTTTCTGCGAGCAGTGAAAGAAATATACTATATATGTAAAGCAACTCCCAAAGATACGAATGCCATCGAAAAAGTATTAAAAAGAACAGTTGTCCAGGAAAATTTGAAATTTGGATTGTCAAGTCTACATGGCTGGATCAGGTTTTTTAAATGTTTGCTGCACATTTTGTACAGATTAGAACTTAAAGTGTGGGAAATTCGAGGAACCGGAAAAAAAAGTTTTCGAAAACAAGAAACGTATCATACAGCAGAACTTCAGAGATAGAATAGGATTGCTTGTGAATATACCTAAGAGTGGAGGTAGCGAAACCACTAATAACGGCAACACGGCTCAGCGATTTTTGCTAACACCTCACTTTCCAGTGAAATTATGGACATAGATGAAAAAGTTATTACGCGATTCGGTGTGATATTACGCACCTTATCTTGTAGTTATGCAATCGATGTGAGAGCGTTTGAGGAATATGCATTGAAAACCGCAAAATTGTATGTCGCTAAATATCCGTGGTATTATATGCACGCTAGCGTACATAAAATGTTACTTCATGGAGCCATAATAATCAAAGAAGCTATTCTATCTATCGGTCAATTGTCAGAAGATGCCCAAGAATCAAGAAATGAGGATCTCAAAAGCTTTAGAGAGAAACACACTCGCAAATTTTCCTGTACAACAGGAAACCAAGATTTGCTGAACAGACTCCTTATAACTTCCGATCCAGTAATCTTTGTGGCAGTGCCCACCACGAAAATATTTAAATATATCTCCTGAAGTTATTTCGCACCCTCGTTAGAATCAACAGAATCAGAATCTCCTAGAGTTCCACAGCCTGAGAAGGTAGGCAGCAAAATTTTTTTATCCGACGAGGAAGACGAGGACGTCAGTGACATAGATTTTTAGTATCAATCTTAATATTAATTATACTGTATTTAATAATAGGTAACTTATTTTATTGGAACTCAATTACTTTTGTTAATAATTTCTATGTTTATAAATAATTTATTGCACAATGATCAACAAGTCTAGTAAATTTAGTTAATAACCTTATACCCCCTAAAAGTTATCCCCGGGTAATTTAATTTTTTTAATTCTTTTTCCATGTAAAGCTTAGAATTCTAAAGACTTTTAGCTCATTTTTAGATTTTTGGCCACTTTTCGAGTTTTCTGGCCCTCTGTGGAGCGCTTTAGTACGAGTGGGGTTTCCTAAAAAGTAACATATTTTGTTTCGGGAAAAGGAACAAATTTGCGATAGTCGTTAAATAAATGAGCTGTATCTGTTAAGATTACTTCTTGAAAAAGGAAATTAAATTACGTTTAAACCTTTTAAATAATTATTCATTGTAAATGTTAATATTAAACGTACAATTAACTGTTACAATTGAAAGAATGGATGGATAAAAGTGTCATTTAGCAAACTGATAATTTGTCAGAAACACGTCTTTACTAACCTTTATTCACCAGAGACACGGAGCTATGTTGTTTCTTAGCTCCTTTATCCATTTGGTATCTAAGTATCTAGTTATAAAAACGTATCGAAACATTGGTGATAAGAATAAGTTGGAACATATCACAACGCCATTAGTGAAAAGGATACTCCAATACTCCAATTTTTGAAACAATGTCAGTTAACACCTTTATCCATCCGCATCTTCAATTATTGAATGTAGTAACATCTAAATTAATTCCTTTCTCATTCTGTCAAACAATGACATTTCAGTTAATGTATGTATTAATTTTCTTTTGGTAACTATGGAAACAAGATCGCAGCCGTAAGGCTTTTTAATATTAATTAAAACTATCAAAAACTAGGCGAAATACAAAAATGAAAACACAGGCTTACGAGTATATCCAATCAGAGCAGAAATACAAAAACGAGAAGACAGTTTTCATTTATTAATACCAAGCAAAACCGTTTGTTTTGTGTTGAATGAAATAATCGACGTAATCCCGTAAGAAGTTACATGGGAATGTGTCACAGAATCGGCCTTGTTTAACTACTAATGTGACATAAATTAAAAGTCAAAATTGTTATTTTAGCTATATTTTGCAAGAGGATTGAAAAATATTTTGCATGAAACACAACTAAATGTTTTATTCACGCGGCGTGTTGTACATATCAAAGTAAAAATTTAAACTTAAAATAACATGGTACCTACCTAATCTTTTCAACTAAGTTAAAGGGAAATATTTTAGAATGCTTTTTATTTTATTAAATATGAAAAGAACATTCGTGCTAAATTAATTAGATTATAATATTAATTGTATTCTAAAAAGTCATTATTATACCCTTCTATATTTGTATGGCCTTTAATAAATAAACAAATGCCGTTTTTCAGGTTGTTTATGAACCGATTTTAAATTTGACAGAAAATGTGTAACCAAAAATTAAATATATTTAACTTTGCAGGAACTGAATTTTTAGTTAACAACTTTCGTTTATTATTTATTATAATATTTTTTCGGTAAAAATTGCTTTGCACAAATTAATTTACATTTTTTAAGATTGCTGCATCCATAAGCGCAATTTTAATATTGACACATTTTTGTCTCCATTCCTCACTTCGATTAAAGTCTATAAATTGTATTATTTTTAAAACAATTTTGTTATAAACAGAAATATGATTCGCTGTGGTATCCATTTTTTGTCGTTAAAATTTTAAATGTGTAAAACAATACACGACACTTAAAAATCGGAAGATGCGTCGAGTGGAGAGAACGAATCAAAACAAAAAACAAACAATAATATAAGGGAGCATAGGACACGCGATATTAACTACTATACTACGACTACTATCAACTGACAGATATTTCGTATCCAAATGCATATGGCGCTGCACTTGCTGTCGAATCCAACAATTAATGTTAATATTGTAAGATTTCCGTTTTAAAGAATCATTAATTTTGCCACGGCATACATAAATAATATATTTTTAGGAAATTAGTCCCGCTAGCAACTTTAAGATGATATTGGCAATGATAATATTTTTTGTAACGATGACAATTATATGTACCACAGGTCAACAACTTCAGGATGCCGTATGTATTAATATTACTATTATTATTAAATAGGCTGAGAGGTTAGAGATTTACCCTTAAAAAGCGCTGCGCCTCAGACAACTTTCTCTAAACAAATAAATCAGAAACCTGTATTAGTTATTTGTTTTCATGATAGTATTTTTACTTGTTCAAATATATAATAATTTTTTTAAAAAGTAGCGCATGACCGTCGCAAATGTGCTTTTCTGGTGTTTCTACATATTTTACTATAACACTGACGTAGTTTTACACAAAAGACCATAACGCCATATAATGCACTCGACGCGCGTTTCGTCAACCAAGTTGGCAACATCTGGAGATGTTTGAAACTTAATTTTTAATCATCTCCAGATGATGCCATTGTTAGCATCACGTCAAAGGTTCCAACGTACTTCAGGATATTTTATTGCAACTATTAAAATTGAGATTGTGAAAATTCAACAAATTCTTTGTCATCATTATTAATTTTACGCTTAGTTAGTGATCTTGATTGTTTGTATTGAGCAAAAAAACAGTCTTTATTAGTTTTTTTATACTTATTATATTATATTCTATTTTTTACGTCTTAAAAGGTTTTTGATATGAAATGAATACCACACAGATAATTCCCACTGTTAATGATATGCTTAGCAGCATACATATCTATGACTAAATTTAATACAAGATACAATTTTTCTGTAATAATATTTATATCTGCACTATTTTGAAATACATCACTCCAGTTTAAAGCTTCAAAATAGTCATTTATGCTGTTGTAGTAACCCTATGTTATATTTCCATTTTGTATGAATAACAGCTTCTGGAAACAGATTAAATTGTTTGATTTTTATAGAAAACTGCGGATGATATATGTCTGCATCAACCATGAACTAGTCGACATATTCAACATCAACATAATAGTTGTCGCATAAAGCTAAATCTAAAATCTTGTTTTTATAATTTTTGATTAAATTGTATTATCTTGTATTTCTTTGGTTTCTATCAATCTCTTGCGCAGTTTAAATACAACATATGTAATTTTTGTTTCTATTGGCCACATTCTAGAAGTGAACAGAAACAACAACAAAAAAGAAATTAATATCAAAACTTATAAAACTTGAAGAAAAATCATCATTCCGGGTCTTTTGTGTAAAATACGAGCGGACTTTTGCCACAAATTGGTTTCTCCTTCTTTTTTGTTTACATGTTACGAAACATAAAAATCAGGGTTTTCACATGTTCATCCATTTTACGGTAATTGATTGAGTATTTATTGTCATATCAATACAGTGGTTCAAACCCTGTTATAATAATTAAAAAAGTTTCTGTGTTGAAAAAACTCATTTTACGTTTTCTCATACCGTGTGTCTCAAATTCGATGCTCATCATTGTGATCTCGGAAATCGTAAGAGCTACAAGGTCAGTTAAATGAGATGTTTTAGCGAATTTTATGCTGATTCCAAATCCGTTAAAAAATCACGGCTAACTGGAACCGTTTTTGCGATTTTCCAAAAAAAAAAAAAATTTTGTGATTTTTCTATTTAGCTGTAGCCAAGTAATCTTTGGTCAGACATGTTTTAGACTTTTACATTATTAGGACAGTTTTTTGGAGGCTAATATTTTGGTGTAGAAACGAATGTTCGATATTCTTTTGTTTTCGAAATATCCGAGATTATTTTTGTTTTTTCTTATTGTAGCTATATTGGATTTTACGTTTTTCAGATTGCGCTTAAAAATAGCTTTCAAATGATATATCACATGCCGAGGAAAAATCGTTTTTTCAAAGGACTAATTAAGAAAAGTTATCTATTGCTTAACAAAACAAAATAGTAGGCCGCGGAAAATCAAAAAAGTTATTTTGATTCAATGGATTGTAGCATTCAAAATGCTACTGTTTAAATTTACAGGTTAATTTTTTTATAAGGTTATATTTTTGTTTGTTTTAAATAATGAATCAATCACATTGATTAAATGTCAAATACAACCCACAAAACACCTTAAGTGTATTGTTGGTTGCCGTTAAATTTTTAACGAAACGGGAATTTTTTAATGGAAGAAAACAGTTTTTTTATTTTTTTTTATTATCACTAAATACTGCCAATATCTAATTAACATAAACAACATGCAAAGAAAACATTATAACACCTACTTTGCAAACTGGTATAATAATATATTTAAATAATATCGACTCCTAATCACGATTTGGTCATCTTGAGATCCAAACAGTAAACAGTGATTTTCTTAAATGAGTGGTTATTTGAGCTGTCCACCACGTTCTAAAAGTTTTCTCAACACTTTCCTCTATCTATTTTGAAACATTCCTACTTGCAACATTAAGTACTGTGGAATTCATTGAGAAAATATCCTGAAAATAAATAAAGGTTATAAAGGACACTACTTGTTTTAGGACTTGTATTATTAAGTAGTACATTAATTACTTACCTGTAAATGTTGGTACGTGGCTAGTTCCTTCAGAACTTCTTCGAAAAGTCTTTCTTGGCGGATATTTATATTTAATTATTATTAAGGATTCTTTTCTTTACATGGTTGTATAGCTTTCGAGTGACATTAGTATAGGTTTTATAAAAATCCATTGGTACCAACAAAACTACACTGAGAGTACTAAATAATGTCCTCTCAGGAAGGACTTTTTTTGATATACCTTCCGGGTAGACATGTTGAAGGCAGATGACTAGTGATTAGCTGTGGGTTCAGGTGTGATACACATTTTTCATTTATTTGGCTCTTCATAGAAATTCAAAGCTACACTTTCCTAGTTCGAATTATTGTATCTCGATTTGCTGCAACTCTGGAAGTTGGATGGTATCAAAAATTTTTTTTGTGAAAATCCAGAAAGTGTTACCAAAGTTTTTTTCTCACACAATTGAGTACCTGAGATTTAATCTCCTACGTGGGTGTTTTTTTTGTTCCCACAATTGTTTCTTTTGTAGCAACCCTTCAGAAGAAGGGTGCTAGGTTACCGTGCTAGGTTACCGTGCTAGGTTACAGTGCTAGTTACCATACTAGGTTTCTGTTCTAGATTACTGTGCTTTTTGGCGAATAAGCTGATTAGGATTTCACCCTTCCATAAGGGGACTTATTTTTTTTATGAATTGGTATACACTGGGTGAACAAAGGAAGGACTGACTAACGTTACTGCCATTGCTAACCCGCATTTAGAGAGAGAGGAAGAATCCTCGAAAGTTTGAAAGGCCAGATTTTTAATTTATTATTAATTTTTTTTTTTACTTGGACATTTTTAATGTTACTTATTATATTATATTACCAACTGCTTATGTGAGCTGAAGAGCTAACGCATAGTACTATGGGGGGATGCCTAAAGCGTAATTAGTTAATGATCAAAGAACCAAATATTTTTTTTTTTGTACTTTTTATTTATGGAAAAAAAATCAGTGTCAATTAGAAAGATTGGTGAACAGATTACACGAAATTTTGTTTTATCAAATTTTTTTTTATTTTGCTCATTCATGTTTAATCAACCTAACCTTCCTTTACACATGTATAGTGTTATATAATTCTTTAACACCGAATTGGAACAAAGTTTTGTATTCCGTAACTTTTGCAAGACTAAGAAACAATCAATTTTTTTTAAGTTACGTGGCGCCCTTAGTCACTACCATGTTTTTGTTTCAATTTTAACCCTCCTTACTCCCGACTGCTCTTACCGACGAAAAGCTGCCGTAAGCAAGAAGCTACACTGCACTCCGAGAAAATTTAGGTGAGTAAGCACATGTTTATACATGTGCCAAGTATTTGATTATTTCCAAATTTCTTGTTGGAGAGTGTACCTGTGGCAGAGTGGCACAGCCAACGTGAGGCCTTGAGGGATATTAAGTAATATCTATGCAATTATACTGATTAGTTCTTTTTTGCAAAAATATGGTAGTTTGTTTAATTTGAATTTTTTTTTGATATTTTACTATCAGTTTATATTACATAAATTTTTGGTACAGTTGATTCGTGAATGAGCAAGTAAAATTAAAGCCTGGTTTTCTCTTGACTGATTTATTTAAAAAAATAATTATTTCATAAATTGAAATAATAATTTTAATAGGAGTCCTGACTTTTGTTGCTGAGTGTGTATGGAATAAATTCATTTCCTTGAATCTTCACTTTTTATGTCCATTATGGTTACTGGTAAATAGTATGCTTTTTTAGGTATGTGTATATAAAAAGGCTAAAATACTTTATTCTTTTATTATCTGGTTTCTGGTTTAAAGCGTATTTAAACAGCTTGGTTGTTTTTATCAAATATTAATATTTTAACATGGACATTACATTTAAACCTGTTCACTTACTTTGTAATGAATTAAATTATGAACTTAGAATAAGAAACGTAATTTCAAATCGTGATCAAGGTGAAAAGCGTGCAATTTTAAAACGACTTTTAGAAAGAGAGCGAAATAAAGTTGATTTAAATTCGTTAGTCGATCGAAATTTTAATTATGATAATGAATGTGGGGAGGTTACTCAAACTTTAGAATCCATAAAATCATTAATAAATGAATTTGAAGGTCCTACTTCAGATTCTTTATTTAAAAGATTACAGTCGCGTATAGCACATATTACTTGTCGAGTTCAGCGCATGCCGATTGAGGAGGAAAATGTTTTGCAGTTAGAATTTAAAAATGAATCGTATGCGTCCTGTTTACAATTAGAGGCCGAGTTGCATGAAAAAGCTGATATGGTACAGCCAGTATCTGTTACTGATAATACCGAAAACAGTGTTTTTCATACATGTAGCGCACCTCAAGCACAACTTAGGTCTAATAACTCAAAATCAATTCCGGTGTACAAATTAGGTTTACAATTTGACGGAGACCCTAATAAACTTCTTCCATTTATTGAAAGAATTGAAGAACTAGCTCAGGCTCGGCGTATTAGCAAGTTAGACTTGTATGAGGCTTCCAGTGACTTATTTACTGAGAAAGCTACATTTTGGTTACGACAGATCAAATCGGAAGTAACTGATTGGGATTCCTTAGTTGTAAGACTTAAACGAGATTTTCTCAATCCAGATTTTGATGACGAGGTATGGGAACAAATTAAAGTTCGCTGTCAAGGAAAAACAGAGCGAGTAGTAATTTTTATTGCCTGTATGGAAGTACTTTTTAGCCGTCTTAGTAGACCAGTCGCTGAAGTTACTAAAGTAAAATACATAATAAAAGGTCTATTATTTGAATATCGAAGAAGCTTAGCGTTGAGTGACATCAACTCTGTAACGGAACTATCAAATTTATGTAGAAAATTAGAGATGGCGAATATTTCTAATTCTGATTCAAGTAATTCTGTTAGACGACAATGTTCTACCTTGTTTGATCCTGAATTAGATCACGTTTCAAACTCTAGTGTAACTCCTAGTAACGTAAGCAATGGCAAGTTTGGTAAAAATAAATTTAAAGCCAAAGACACGAAAAAGACTGTAAATACTGTCACTCCCACAAATAATAATTTATCAGGTCCTAGTACCTCCAGACAATTGGGAATTGTCTGCTGGAATTGTAATAAAAATAATCACACTTACCACGACTGTAAACTACAGATCCAGAAAAAATTTTGTTATAAATGTGGAAACCCCAATGTTACAGTACGCACCTGTAAAAAATGTAATTTAAACTAACTGTCGGAGAGTTTTCAGTTAGCCGTTACTCTTCTAAAATTACTAAGGCTAACATTTTCCCTAATAAAAAAACTAAATTTTTTGACCATAAAGATTGGCAGAATTGGCGACATTTTGTAAAAGACTTTTATAAAAATTATCAAGTTGCGCCACTGTTTCTTAAGAAACAATTGGACAATCGGCCTTATATTTCAGTTAAGTTATATGATCAGAATATTGTAGCACTGCTAGATTCTGGAGCTACCATATCTATAGTAGGGGCGAGCGGTATAAAATTATTGCAAAAATTTAAAGTAAAGATAAATCCTTCAATACTTAAAAATATTTCAACCGCTGATGGAACTGAGCAACCCGTCACTGGTTTAGTTGATTTGCCAATTTTTGTTGATAACACTTGTCAGGTACTAAAAGTTGTACTTGTTCCTTCTTTACCGCAAAGTTTTATCTTTGGTACTGATTTTTGTACACAATTTCAAATTAAAATGGATTTTAAAAATAATTCCTGGAATATCCAAAGTAATTTTAGCAATTCTGGAATAGAGGTTGCTTCGGAAATTAGTGATTTTAATGTAATATCGGACTTAGGTACATTTGAAAACTTTTCTCCTGCCCAACAAAGGCAGGCTAATAATCTGATAGAATTATTTAATGAAATCAGTAGCGATACGAAGTTAGGTCGCACAAATAGAATCATTTTGTCTATAGATACGGGCGACGCAAAACCGTTCAAACAAAGACAGTACCTCATGTCACCGTACATGCAAAAAATTTTAAATAATGAACTTGACGAAATGTTAAAATTGGGTGTTGTAGAACCTTCACATAGTTCTTGGAATAGTCCGGTTCTATTAGTGAAAAAAACGAATGAAGAATATCGTTTTTGCTTTGACGGGCGTAAACTTAATGAAGTAACTAAACATGATGCTTACCCTCTTCCACGAATTGATCGAATACTTAGTATGCTTAGGGATGCTAAATATATATCTAGCGTAGATTTACGAAAAGCATTTTGGCAAGTACCTTTAGAGGAGTCATCACGGGAAAAAACTGCTTTTAGCGTACCCGGTAGGGGACTTTTTCATTTTACTGTTATGCCTTTTGGTCTGTGCAATAGTGCCCAGACACAACAAAGGTTAGTTGATGCATTGTTTGGTCCAGAATTTGAACCAAAAATTTTTTGTTATCTTGACGATATTATTATAACTTCTTCCACTTTCGAGGAACACATATATCTATTAACTGAAGTTCTAAATCGGCTAAAAGATGCAAACCTCACTATAAATTTAAAAAAGTGTGAATTTTTTAAAACTTCTCTTAAGTATTTAGGCTATGTGGTGGACTTTAATGGTCTTCGGACAGACCCAGATAAAGTAGCCACTATGGTGAATTATCCGCGTCCTACTACTTCCACAGAAGTCAAAAGATTTCTTGGACTATGCTCATGGTATCGTAGATTCATAGATAATTTTTCCACAAAGGTGTCTCCTTTAAGTGACCTTACAAAAGGGAAGAAAAAGAAGGAAAAAATAAATTGGACTGTTGAAGCAGAAGCTTCATTTATTAATATAAAAAAAGCTCTGGTTTCAGCACCCATATTATGTTCGCCAAATTTTTCAGAGCCTTTCACTATACAGTGTGATGCTAGCGATACGGGACTTGGCGGTATATTAACGCAGACTATACGGGGTAATGAAAGGGTTATTGCATACGCGTCTAGAACGTTATCTCGCTCAGAACGGAATTATACGGTCTCTGAACGGGAACTATTAAGTTTACTTTTTTTGTGTGGATAAATTTCGTCCTTTCGTTGAAGGTACACGTTTTACGGTAATTACAGACCATTATAGCCTTCTGTGGATCAATAATTTAAAAAATCCAACGGGCCGACTCGCTCGATGGGCAGTAAAATTACGTCAATTCACGTTTGACCTAGTACATCGTAAAGGATCATCAAATATAGTAGCCGATGCTTTATCACGTCTCCCTGACAAAGATTCAGAATCTTTAGAAACTCCGGTTATTTCTATGTTAGACATTTCTACTGATAACCTTGATAATTGGTATATTTCACTTCGAGAAAAGGTCATCAATAATCCAACTTTGTATCCTCAATGGAAAGTTGAAAATAACCTTTTGCTTAAATTTGTTCCGTCCTGTTTGCCTATCCAGAGTAACATACGTGAATGGAAATTTCTTGTCCCAAAATTACAGCGTGGTGCTATTATTATTTCGTGCCATGATCCGCCCATGTCTTCACATTTTGGCTTTTATAAAACTTTTTCTCGAATACGGGAAAATTATTATTGGCCGAAAATGAGACCAGACATTCAGAAATATGTACGGTCATGCAAAGTCTGTCAGGCACAAAAGTCAGCGAATACTTCGCGGATGGGTTTAATGGGAGCTGAAAAATCAGTAAATTATCCATTCCAGGTTATAGCAGTAGATATAATCGGGCCACTTCCACGTTCTACTAAGGGCTATAGTTATCTTTTGGTTGTAGGTGATTGGTTTACAAAATATACTTTGTTACACCCAATGCGCCAAGCTACCGCACAAAATATAGTACGGTTTATGGAAAACGATGTATTTCTAGTATACGGTGTCCCTCAATTTATCTTGTGTGACAACGGTACACAGTTTGCGGGTCGAACATTTAAAAAATTAGCTGATTCCTACCAAGTGCAAAAAATATGGTTTAGCCCACGTTATTCCCCTCAATGTAACTTTGTGGAGAGAAATAATCGTACTGTAGGAACCGCCATTAGAAGTTATGTTGATGAACATGTACATTGGGACCAAGAATTGTCAAAAATACAAGCAGCCATCAATACGGCAAAACATGAGGTTACTAGCTTTTCTCCAGCTTTTCTTAATTTTGGGAGACACGTTCCCCTTAGTGGAAATTATTATTCCAAAGTAAACTCTACTGCAGATATAGAATTATCTTTAGGCGATCGTAATATGTACTCTGAAGACATGAACGGTATGTCAGAAATTTTCTCGACAGTTAAAAATAAATTACATTCTGCTTATCAAAGAAATGCCGCTGTGTACAATTTAAGAAAAAGAGATTTGTCTTTTGAAATAGGAGATAAAGTTTGGCGCCGTAACAAAGTGCTCTCAGATGCCGCAAATAAATTTGCAGCAAAACTTGCTCCTAAATATGTATTAAGTACCGTACACAAAAAAATTTCACGTTTGGTTTATGACCTAAAAAATGCCAATGGTTCACCAGCAGGTGAATGGCACATAAAAGATTTAAAACCATATTTTGGTTCTAATTCCGATGTATCAGTGGGATAGATCCTATTATCGTTTTATATTTTTCGTTAGGAAAAATTCAATTATTTTTTTCTCCTTTTTTCGTTTATTTGATCCCTAAAGTTGGATAAGTTATAGTAGTGAAATGATATAAATTTTCACGAACCATGCTGGTTTATGTACATATGTTGTATATAGGGTTTAATTAGTTATTTTATTAATTATATTTCGTCAAACTGCAAGTTTCTTTCACTTACATTTTGAATATACGGATTATGTATTTTTTTTTAAGGAGACAGGTAAATTATTTTAGCAGACCCAACCGATAGCGACAAATCCCAATTGTGACAAATCTTAACTATGACTCCTCTGGACGTGTGGTACACGCAGATACCATTCTAAAATGTTACTGGTTGTCTCCTCATACTTATTTAAAAGTAAATAAATTTAGGTAAAACGGTAGAAAAATTGTTTAACAAGTTAATCTATTTTTCTTTCCTTGGAAAGGGGTGGTGTAGCATTCAAAATGCTACTGTTTAAATTTACAGGTTAATTTTTTTATAAGGTTATATTTTTGTTTGTTTTAAATAATGAATCAATCACATTGATTAAATGTCAAATACAACCCACAAAACACCTTAAGTGTATTGTTGGTTGCCGTTAAATTTTTAACGAAATGGGAATTTTTTAATGGAAGAAAACAGTTTTTTTATTTTTTTTATTATCACTAAATACTGCCAATATCTAATTAACATAAACAACATGCAAAGAAAACATTATAACACCTACTTTGCAAACTGGTATAATAATATATTTAAATAATATCGACTCCTAATCACGATTTGGTCATCTTGAGATCCAAACAGTAAACAGTGATTTTCTTAAATGAGTGGTTATTTGAGCTGTCCACCACGTTCTAAAAGTTTTCTCAACACTTTCCTCTATCTATTTTGAAACATTCCTACTTGCAACATTAAGTACTGTGGAATTCATTGAGAAAATATCCTGAAAATAAATAAAGGTTATAAAGGACACTACTTGTTTTAGGACTTGTATTATTAAGTAGTACATTAATTACTTACCTGTAAATGTTGGTACGTGGCTAGTTCCTTCAGAACTTCTTCGAAAAGTCTTTCTTGGCGGATATTTATATTTAATTATTATTAAGGATTCTTTTCTTTACATGGTTGTATAGCTTTCGAGTGACATTAGTATAGGTTTTATAAAAATCCATTGGTACCAACAAAACTACACTGAGAGTACTAAATAATGTCCTCTCAGGAAGGACTTTTTTTGATATACCTTCCGGGTAGACATGTTGAAGGCAGATGACTAGTGATTAGCTGTGGGTTCAGATGTGATACACATTTTTCATTTATTTGGCTCTTCATAGAAATTCAAAGCTACACTTTCCTAGTTCGAATTATTGTATCTCGATTTGCTGCAACTCTGGAAGTTGGATGGTATCAAAAATTTTTTTTGTGAAAATCCAGAAAGTGTTACCAAAGTTTTTTTCTCACACAATTGAGTACCTGAGATTTAATCTCCTACGTGGGTGTTTTTTTTGTTCCCACAATTGTTTCTTTTGTAGCAACCCTTCAGAAGAAGGGTGCTAGGTTACCGTGCTAGGTTACCGTGCTAGGTTACAGTGCTAGTTACCATACTAGGTTTCTGTTCTAGATTACTGTGCTTTTTGGCGAATAAGCTGATTAGGATTTCACCCTTCCATAAGGGGACTTATTTTTTTTATGAATTGGTATACACTGGGTGAACAAAGGAAGGACTGACTAACGTTACTGCCATTGCTAACCCGCATTTAGAGAGAGAGGAAGAATCCTCGAAAGTTTGAAAGGCCAGATTTTTAATTTATTATTAATTTTTTTTTTTACTTGGACATTTTTAATGTTACTTATTATATTATATTACCAACTGCTTATGTGAGCTGAAGAGCTAACGCATAGTACTATGGGGGGATGCCTAAAGCGTAATTAGTTAATGATCAAAGAACCAAATATTTTTTTTTTGTACTTTTTATTTATGGAAAAAAAATCAGTGTCAATTAGAAAGATTGGTGAACAGATTACACGAAATTTTGTTTTATCAAATTTTTTTTTATTTTGCTCATTCATGTTTAATCAACCTAACCTTCCTTTACACATGTATAGTGTTATATAATTCTTTAACACCGAATTGGAACAAAGTTTTGTATTCCGTAACTTTTGCAAGACTAAGAAACAATCAATTTTTTTAAGTTACGTGGCGCCCTTAGTCACTACCATGTTTTTGTTTCAATTTTAACCCTCCTTACTCCCGACTGCTCTTACCGACGAAAAGCTGCCGTAAGCAAGAAGCTACACTGCACTCCGAGAAAATTTAGGTGAGTAAGCACATGTTTATACATGTGCCAAGTATTTGATTATTTCCAAATTTCTTGTTGGAGAGTGTACCTGTGGCAGGATATACCTAATACCAACTATTATGAAAAGTAACAGTAATATTGAGGTTACCAGTTTGACATGTTTAAATAATTTAAATTTTCTGCTAAAATACTGAACATAATCGAGATATGGAGAAAATTTTTTTTTACAGCAAATTAACACAATAGAAGAAATATAGTAAAAAAGTAAGATGATTTAATAAAACTGTTCAATATGACCTCCATTTAACTGAATACATTTTTGGCAACTGAGCTGATTATTACTCTTCTGAGAGTATTACATTTATTGTGCCGAAAACGTCCCTAACTCTACCTTTCAAAATATCGATAGTTTACGGGCTTTCAAAATCATACACTTTATTTTTCCCTATACCACAAAAATATAAACCATGAGGGGTTGTTATATTAGTGGAGCAGGGAGGTGACATTACTGGTCCTCTTGTTCTGTAAAAAGCTGTCTTATCTCGAGTAAAACTTGATTTTCTAGAAGGTCACGATATGCTGCTCCCGTTAAACTGTGGATCAAATTACATGGCAAACTAAAAATAATAATTAAGGAAAGGGTTATAAGCAGATTATAGGAGTAGAATAGGAAGAGAAAAGGTAATGCCGCACCAAACATTGAATCCAAACCTAGTTTGGAATCTTCTTTGCGTAGTTACATGAGGATTTTCTGTGGTACAGTGGTGATAATTGTGCTTGTTAAAAATTCCACAATTTGTAAAAAAACTTACATCGGTTCATATAACACTCGATTGAAAATCAGGTTGATCTTCGCATTTCTGATTAAACCAACGACAAAATTCAAGTCTTCTGCCAAAATCATTATTGTTTAAAGCTTGGACATCGTAGGTTTGTACAGTTGATATTTTCTCTGTTTTAATTTCTTATGTACAGTTGTCTTAGGAATATTTGTTTCACCTGCAATTTGTCGCACTGATATGCGGGAATTATTGCTAACAGCTTCGAGAATATTATTTGTGCGGTTAACATTATTAATATCATACCGGTCTCTTTTATTATCAAAACTCCCGTAATTTAACAAATTGCTTAAAATTCTTCTAAAAACTGTTCTATGTAGTTGCATTCTCTCCGAAAATGTTTCCAGATAGGGATGCGTTTTGCGAATTTCTATTTACTTTTAAATAACATTCTAACATATCAAATTTTTGTTCATTTGAGAATTTGTGCACCATTTTGCAATAATCACACTCTTGAACAGTAATAATAAGTATTCTTGGACAAATTACAATAATGCCACTACTATTTAGTGAACAATAGTCAACTAACGGTAATTCCCACTACTATTTAGTGACCAACAGTCAATTAACAGTAAAGGCTGATTTATAGTGTGTTACGCACCATCGTTCCCTGCATTAGTATCGTTAAGAAACGCAACGCATGAAAATCAATATACGTGCTTGCACAGTGCCATTTATAGTTAGTACGCAACATCGTTACCAAACGAAACATCGATAAGCGCTCCCGCAAGAGTTGATCAACTTTTATCTTTTTCCATTCGTTCGTTGCAGGGAACGATTTCTATTGGCGTTTGAGGAGTTTGGGCATTACTATATTATTAAATACAGTTCCGTTGCCGTCACACATCATCACACATTTCTTTTTTTCTGTTCTGTGATGCATTTCATACAGTGCTTCCGTTGATATTTGGTCGGTTTACTTCAAGAAGATGTTAGTTTATTCTTCTTGGGTTTACTTGACTTGCTATTTTTGCGCCATCTTGTTTGCTGTTTGTTCGATTGAGTTTACCGATACCCTGTCAAAATTTCTGGGGATCTTTTTCCTTCATGGGGAGAAATATAGTTACATAAAAACCTTTAACTTTTTGATTTCGATTAATTTCTCGGACTTTAAATCGTCTGCGTCTGGTATTTGAACAACGAAGGTAATAAGCAGCATCCAGTAAAAGACCTGCACAAGCTATAAAAACCGATTCTTTCATATTTTAATTGAATAAGTTTAGAACAAACTTTATTACTTTGAGGTTTCGAATTTTAGTATACAGAAAAAACGTTAGATTCAAATAAAATATCAATTGACGTTTCATAGACCAAGGAAGATTCAATGAGCACGAAATTTATAATGGTGACAGCTAACTTATAAGTACGCAGAAATAATAAAAGATGTCAGTACCGTCTTAACGACCACGCGTATGTGAACTATAAATGGAGGACGACGTTGCGTTTCTTAACGATGCCAATGCGGGGAACGATGGTGCGTAATGTACTATAAATCAGCCTTAATGCTTATTATTTATTTTAAACCACAGCCTACTAAATTTTATTAAAAGTTAAATGTGAATTTGGTCGTTTTTAGAAAAGTATTTTTTATCTAACTACCTTGCATGGCCTTGATGAATAGAATTTCTGTGTTCAAATTTTGAACACTTTATTGACAATATTATTGAAAATAAAACCTTAATGATCGTCTAAAAATTGTCATTTTTTGTAAATTGTACAAATAAAGCAATTTTAAATACATAGATAATAATTAGTCGCGCGCCGTCTGAATAAGCAACTTCCTCTGGTTTTACAAAACCTTTTAGATTTTCCATGGCCTATTATTTTGTCTTGTTAAACAATGGATAACGTTTCTTAAATTAGTCTTTTGAAAAACAATTTTGGTACATCATCTGAAAGCTCTTTTTAAGCGCAATCTGAAAAATGAAAATTCAAGAAAAACAAAAGTTACTTCGGATATCTCGAAAACAAAAGACTATCGAGCATTCGTTTCTAGACCAAAATATTAGTCTCCAAAGTGTCCTAATAATATAAAAGTCTAAAACCTGTCTGACCAAGGTTTACTTGGCTACAGCCAAAAAGAGAAATCACAAATTTTTTTGTTTCTTTTTTTGGAAAATCTCAAAACCGGTTTCAATTAACCATTTCTTAACGGATTTGAAATTAGCATAAAATTTACTAAAACTCATCTCATTTAACCGAACTTGTAGCTCCTACCATTTCCAAGATCCCAGTGGTGAGCATAGAATTTGGGATACACGGTTTACTGTCTGGTTTTTAATTTTAGTCTGTGAAATGTTTCGAAATTGCCTGTCGATGCCCATGGATCTATTGGAATAAAAATAATAGACAAATTTTACTGTTGATGCTAAGAAATTTAATGGAACCAATGGACTTCTCAAGTTATGCGTCAGTTGCCTTTAATTTTCGTTTATTGCTTTTGGTAAGTTTAAAGGACATTTTCCAAGAGTTAATAGTTGATAAGCAAAATCTAAATTCTAAATTTCGACACCGCTTAAATCATTTGGAAAAGTACAATTAATTGGATATAAAATAATGTTCAACTCGTTATTTTCTGTTTCAGTTTCAAAAATGGGTCTACAGTTTAGCAACCTTATTATACTAATTTGAATTACATAGAAGTATCTAGATATATAAGAAATTAAAAGTATAGGTTTATGTTATGAAGAAATTAAATTACGATTATACTAATTGTATACGTGCATACTAATAATAGAATCCGAAATAAAAAATTTCAGAATTTAGAAGTGTTTCTATAAAGCTTTTTGAAATTATTATTGGAAGTCAGTTACTGTCATTGCCAAAAAATCGCTCATAGAAACACATAAAAAGACTATGAAATTCTATGAGATCGAAATCGGTATTTGAAAGTTCCACATAAATGTGAGGAATTTCACATTCTAAAATTTGACAGTTTCTTTGGGACAATTGGTATAATAAAATTTATTGTATGTTATATATCATTATAATTATTGGAGTTTTATGAATTTTTATGAAATAAAACAGACTATGTCAAAATTACATTTTATAAGTAATCGCAGGATACAATTCTAATAGTTTACACTGTAGATTAATACTAAAAAATTATGAGGTTCAATGAGACTGAAATCAGTTTTTGAAAGGGCAGTTCCACACAAAGATGAGGAATTTCACATCTTAAAATTTAACAGTTTCTATGGGATAAATGGTATAATAAAATTTACTGTATTTTATGTATCATTGTAATTAGAGTTTTATGCATTTTTATGAAATAAAACAGAATGCCAGAATTACATTTTATAAGTTTTCGCAAGTTACAATTTTAGTGGTTTATATTGTAGATTGATATTAAAAAATCATGAGTGTCAATGAGATTGTTTAGTCGGTTTCTGAACGGCATATCAGGATAAACAAAGGTAATTTCACACGTTAAATATTAACTGTTTTCTATAGCTAAAATAAAAGCAAATATCGTATCAAAGATAATATGCAGGCTTTAGTTAATGTAGTCCTGATAGTGTTGTAGAACCGAAATCCTACAAAAATTTAATTATCTCGAAAAAATAGTGTTACCAAAAAAATCATATAGAAGGCCTTCAACCACTAGAAATAATCAAAAATGCCCGAGACCGAAATTGCACGGGATCAAAAATCACATCACACCACTTTTTTTTAGCAAATTAGACAAAGAATAAAAAAACTATATTTAAAACTTCAAACCGCTATTTTTTATCTCAATTCTCCGATTTTTAAGAGCCGAAATAGTAAAATTAATTTTTATCAAAAGGCCGCTCCGTAGTATAAGCGCGACGGCGAACGCTGCGTTGCTTTTACAAACGTCAAAATGACCAAATTTCATAGATATTCATAAGCAATAATTACAAACCGGTCTGAACAATTTTACTGCAATCCGAGAGGTCCCACAAAATATTAATTTCAGTGATCGACAGAAGCAAATAATTATCAGAGGCCAAAGCCATCATAAAATAGTAAAAGTTAAATTTCTGCAAATTTTAATAGATACTAGTCGCACACACCTAAAAATGAATTTTTACAAAGTCAATTAAACAAATAACAATTAATATCAAAGTAAAATAGTTTTAGACCAACATAATAATAATAGTTTCAGGCAACAATCATTGTTCCACAGCGTCTCATTAACCGCTAGATTTATTTATACGAGACGTAAATTTTGTCGCCGGACTATATGCAACCGGCTTTAATTTGATTGGCCAGAGCGCCGAGAAGAGGCGTAGCCGCCCACTTGGATTGCTATAAATACTAAATTTAACAGACCAAACGCTTCTTGTGCGTTTTACACTCAAATCGTGAGGGTCACGTTTTGGGTTCTAATCTTTCCCTTAATTTTACTGCTTTTTTGCGTCTCGACTTATGTAAACGTTCTAGACTGCCTACCATACAAGAAGTAACCACTCTCAAGCATTTTATACATTTCCTCCTAGGAATTCTTTTAATCATCCTCTTATTTACGGCATTTTACTGCAAGCACGCTGGACACCGGCTTCATCTGCCTTGCAACAACTGTGTACTGCTTTCTTTACTGTGTGTGTAATATACTGTTAAAAGTGAACGTTGTGTTTCCTTCAGCTTCTGTGCCGCTCGCTTCCCCAGTGCAGCCGTTCCCAACGACTCGAGGCCGATGCCGGACGCAGGATAACCAGGTGAGCGCACGTTTACAGTGTGTATTGCTTTGTAACAGTCAGACTTTGCCAAAGACATTCAGCTCCGCCGCATCACGACGGACGCTGGGCACTTTTTAGTGGACTTTCTAAAACATAAGACAAGTCGGGTCACTGCGCGACTTGCTTGCTCTCCATCAACCTAACTCAATTTCCAGCATACTTTATAACTGTTCTATATATATCAAAGACATTAAGCTCCGCCGCAACGCGACGGCTGCTGCTCACCATTTTTAGTGTACTTTCCAAAACTCAAGACAAGTCGGGTCGCCGCGCCGTGCGATCTGCTTGCTCTGCCACAGCCTAACTTGATTTTCAGTGCTCTTTAGAACTTTTACAACTCGAGCCAAAGACATTAAGCTCCGCCGCTCCGCGACGGAAGTTGAGACTTGAGGTGTCTCACCCTAAATAATTTTGTTATATTAGTATTTTAGTACACTGAAAAAACCGACAAAAACGTTTCAAAATTTTTTTTTAAGGTACAACCACATGGGACCTTCACAGAATAATAGATTAGGCCCTTGGCCATCTAAAATGGCCAATTACAACATTTTTTGGGAGGTCCAACTTTTTTTATTATGAAAAATGTCATAAATCTGTCAAAATTAATTTTTCGTACTTTTTCACACATCCCTCACGATATCTCCGGAACCAATTGAGATAATCAAGTTTTTTTTTTTTTAGTTGATAAAGGAAACGTGAGCGGAGGTGACTGAAATAATTTAGTCTTTATGGAAAACCTAGTTTTTTATAAAATTAGGTAATACTTTAACATTTATTTTTCTTGCAGTATTTTTTTCAGTAAGCGAAAAACTTTTTTTTTTTAAGGAATTTTGCCACAGTATATGCATACGGAATAAAATTAACACATCAAGGAAGTTTTTAAAAAAAAACGCAATACTCTACGACTTATACGTTTCAAGTTATTGTTATTTGAAATTAAGTTTCTGCGGGCAGGATATTTCCCCCGGTTCTACTGTGCTTTAATCAGTGTGCTATGCGTGTTGTGGGTGCATACTATTAAGTATTATTTTTGACATATCTTTAATATAAATTTTATTTTCATAAGCACTTAGGTTTTACTTATCATTATTTACATTGCACATTATTTAAAATCCATTATATTTATTATAAATATATGAAAGAAATTTGCTTTTTAATGTTTCAAAAATATTTTATTATAAACTCTACACGTGTTTCGGCTTTTAGGCCTTTGTCAAGAGTACAGGGAATACCAGTATTCCCTGTACTCTTGACAAAGGCCTAAAAAAGCCGAAACACGTGTAGAGTTTATAATAAAATATTTTTGAAACATTAAAAAGCAAATTTCTTTCATATATTTATAATATTTAATGATGTTTCACAAGGAGCCAACCGCAGAATCAGTTCAGTATTATATTTATATATTACAACCTAAAATTGAATTAAAAAAAATACGAAATAATTATTTATTTTAAAACATAAATTTAAAACTTGTTATAAAAATATTTTAAAAATCGTCAACGTCGGAATCTAAAAATATCTAGACAGTTCCTTGGTTGCAGCAGTTTGCATATTTGCACTCACTGCAGCATTTCAAACCTTGAGCAAAACAGGTACATCTGTTGTTACAGACCCTGTCGGAACATCTTATTGACAAACTTTGCCTTACAATATCGGGCACAGATTTTTGACTAGAAAAAGTTGCCTTCCAAACATTTTCTTCAAATGTCCAACTGTATCGAGTTGGATCTTCCATCTGCATGTATTGTATATGGCTATTGTACTAAATTTTTAATTGATACAGACACCTGGCTCCGTGGTCTAGAGGTAATGTACTTGCCTCAAAACTTCGGGGTCCCGGGTTCGATTCCCGGTCGAGGAACTGCGATTTTTCTGTGAGAGAGATTAATCGTAGTATACTCGGACATTGGGTGTGTGTCCATTGTCTCTAAATGTGTAGCCCTCTCCCACACAAGGTCATTCCAGACCTTCAGGGATAAAGAGGTTTGTAATTTCATGTAGTGTTATTATTATTATATTATTATACCTAAAAAGAAAATAATTACATGTAAGTGTTTTGTTTCTTTTTTTAATAGGTATGGGCGATCTAGAAAAATAATTATTTAGTACACTGAAAAACCGACAAAAACGTTTCAAAAAATTTTTTTTACGGTACAACCACATGGGACCTTCACAGAATAATAGATTAGGCCCTTGGCCATCTAAAATGGCAAATTACAACATTTTTTGGGAGGTCCAACTTTTTTTTATTATGAAAAATGTCATAAATCTGTCAAAATTAATTTTTCGTACTTCTTCACACATCCCTCACGATATCTCCGGAACCAATTGAGATAATCAAGTTTTTTTTTTTTTAGTCGATAAAGGAAACGTGAGCGGAGGTGACTGAATTAATTTAGTCTTTATGGAAAACCTAGTTTTTTATAAAATTAGTTAATACTTTAACATTTATTTTTCTTGCAGTACTTTTTTTCAGTAAGCGAAAAACTTTTTTTGTTTTAAGGAATTTTGCCACAGTATATGCATACGGAATAAAATTAACACATCAAGGAAGTTTTTAAAAAAATCCGCAATACTCTACGACTTGTACGTTTCAAGTTATTGTTATTTGAAATTAAGTTTCTGCGGGCAGGATGTCTCCCCCCGGTTCTACTGTGCTTTAAATCAGTGTGCTATGCATGTTGTGGGTGCATACTATTAAGTATTATTTTTGACATATCTTTAATATAAATTTTATTTTCATAAGCACTTAGGTTTTACTTATCATTATTTACATTGCACATTATTTAAAATCCATTATATTTATACATTAAAACCTAGAATTGAATTAAAAAAAATACGAAATAATTATTTATTTTAAAACATAAATTTAAAACTTGTTATAAAAATATTTTAAAAATCGTCAACGTCGGAATCTAAAAATATCTAGACAATTCCTTGGTTGCAGCAGTTTGCATATTTGCACTCACTGCAGCATTTCAAACCTTGAGCAAAACAGGTACATCTGTTGTTACAGACCCTGTCGGAACATCTTATTGACAAACTTTGCCTTACAATATCGGGCACAGATTTGTGACTAGAAAAAGTTGCCTTCCAAACATTTTCTTCAAATGTCCAACCGTATCGAGTTGGATCTTCCATCTGCATGTATTGTATATGGCTATTGTACTAAATTTTTAATTGATACAGACACCTGGCTTCGTGGTCTAGAGGTAATGTACTTGCCTCAAAACTTCGGGGTCCCGGGTTCGATTTTGTTTGTACAATGCCGAGTGTGGCATTCTAATTAAGTTTTTTGTGATGTATTTTAATATGCAATAAATGTTTTAAATTGGAATTGGAATTGGTTCGATTCCCGGTCGAGGAACTGGGATTTTTCTGTGAGAGAGATTAATCGTAGTATACTCGGACATTGGGTGTGTGTCCATTGTCTCTAAATCTGTAGCCCTCTCCCACACAAGGTCATTCCAGACCTTCAGGGATAAAGAGGGTTGTAATTTCATGTGGTGTTATTATTATATTATTATACCTAAAAAGAAAATAATTACATGTAGGTGTTTTGTTTCTTTTTTTAATAGGTATGGGCGATCTAGAAAAAATAATTATTACCTTTTTAAATGTTGTCTAAAAGCATGGTCAGTAGGAGGCAGCTCAGAAGCTGGCCGATTTGTACTTGTTGTTAAGTCCCATCTCATTCAGGGATTTTATATTTTTGTTTTTATTCTTATATAAATAAAGCGTATATTTTACCCCTAATTCCATCGCTTTATCCTCTGACAGAAAAGGAAGGTTTTCTAAATCTATTAAATTATTTAAATTTTTATATAAAACATAGAATGCCGTTTTCTTCCCTATTTTATACATGGCATTAGTTGTGTCACAACCAGTTAGGCAATGAATCGTTAATACTTTCTTGCAAATTTCCTCTCCTAAATTTGCCACAATATTGTTAATTGACAAAAATTGTATATTCTTACTATGTCCTAATTGTATAAATATATTCCTTTGGGACATATCTGGTGTTTCACAGTAATAATGTAAAAGCAAAATCAGGACATCAGTATCAACAGATTTTACCAGAATTGTATTACCTGATTTTAATTCTGATAACATAAAATAAACATTCCATTGTTAAGTATTAAATAATATGTAAAAACTCAATAAAAATAATACTCATTCGCATTCACATTACACGAAGAAAAGCTTGTTTCTAAATGACAATATATTATGTATAATATAAGATTACTTGTATTCAATAGTCTACACTGTACACACTTGAGTGGCGCCGCAGTGAGGCGCATCTAGGATCGAAAAACTCGTAACTAAAAAACAAAATCTCGAAAACTATAAGTCGTAGAGAACTGAATTTTTTTTTAAAAACTTCCTTGAAGTGTAAGCTTTATTTCATACACATATAGTATGACAAAATTCCTTAAAATAAAAAAGTTTTTCGCTTACCGAAAAAAATGCAGCAAGGAAGGTAAACGTTCCAGTTTCACCTAGTTTTACAAAAAAAATTAAATTTTCCATAAAAACGAAATTAAAGCAGTGACCTTCGCCCACATTTCCTTTATCAATTAAAAAAAAATACCTATAATTATCTCGATTGGTTCCGGAGATATCATGAGGGATGTGTAAAAAAAGTAAGAAAAATTAATTTTGACAAATTTATAACATTCTTCGTAATAAAAAAAGTTTGACCTCCAAAAAAAATGTTGTAATTGGCCATTACAAATGGCCAAGGACCTAGGCTATCATGCTGTGAAGGTCCCAAGTGGTTGTACCTTAAAAAAAAATTTTTTTCAAGAAGGAAGCTACTTTTTCCCCGTTTTACGGTGCACTAATTACCTTTTTAAATATTGTCTAAAAGCATGGTCAGTAGGAGGCAGCTCAGAAGCTGGCCGATTTGTACTTATTGTTAAGTCCCATCGCAGTTCATTTAGGGATTTTATATTTTTGTTTTTATTCTTATATAAATAAAGCGTATATTTTACCCCTAATTCCATCGCTTTATCCTCTGACAGAAAAGGAAGAAACCTTTTAAATTATTTAAATTTTTATATAAAACATAGAATGCCGTTTTCTTCCCTATTTTATACATGGT
The DNA here is from genome assembly GCA_029963845.1 of Rhamnusium bicolor. Classification (NCBI taxonomy): domain Eukaryota; kingdom Metazoa; phylum Arthropoda; class Insecta; order Coleoptera; family Cerambycidae; genus Rhamnusium; species Rhamnusium bicolor. The sequence continues at coordinate 32,798 of JANEYF010005566.1, read as the reverse complement.
ATTAGTTGTGTCACAACCAGTTAGGCAATGAATCGTTAATACTTTCTTGCAAATTGTTAATTGACAAAAAATGTATATTCTTATGTCCTAATTGTATAAATATATTCCTTTGGGACATATCTGGTGTTTCACAGTAATAATGTAAAAGCAAAATCAGGACATCAGTATCAACAGATTTTACCAAAATTGTATTACCTGATTTTAATTCTGATAATATAAAATAAACATTCCATTGTTAAGCATTAAATAATATGTAAAAACTCAATAAAAATAATACTCATTCGCATTCACATTACACAAAGAAAAGTTTGTTTCTGACAATATATGTATAATATAAGATTACTTGTATTCAATAGTCTACACTATCTACACACTTGAATGGCACCGCAGTGAGGCGCATCTAGGATCGAAAAACTCGTAACTTTAAAAAACAAAATCTCGAAAACTATAAGTCGTAGAGAACTGACATTTTTTTTAAAAACTTCCTTGAAGTGTAAGCTTTATTTCATACACATATAGTATGACAAAATTCCTTAAAATAAAAAAAGTTTTTCGCTTACCGAAAAAAATGCAGCAAGGAAGGTAAACGTGCCAGTTTTATCTAGTTTTACAAAAAAAATTAAAATTTCCATAAAAACGAAATTAAAGCAGTGACCTTCGCTCACATTTCCTTTATCAATTAAAAAAAAATACTTATAATTATCTCGATTGGTTCCGGAGATATCATGAGGGATGTGTGAAAAAGTAAGAAAAATTAATTTTGACAAATTTATGACATTCTTCGTAATAAAAAAAAGTTTGACCTCCAAAAAAATGTTGTAATTGGCCATTACAGATGGCCAAGGATCTAGGCTATCATGCTGTGAAGGTCCCAAGTGGTTGTACCTTAAAAAAATTTTTTTCAAGAAGGAAGCTACTTTTTCCCCGTTTTACGGTGCACTATTTATATATTTCAATTATTAGATTTACATTTTTATGGTAAAATATAATTATAATATTTATGTATATATACATGTACTCTAATATTGTACTGAAAGACATGGGTTAATAAATTATTATTATTATTATTATTATTTTTAGTGCACTTTCGAATTTTCACACCAAGTCGGGTCGCTGCGCGACTTGCTTGGATCTAGCCAGCCTAACTTAAAACTAGTGTAAAGACGTTCCACGCCACACAGGCTCGACGCTTTTAAGCGACTTAGTAAAATTTTGATAAATTTAATATTTTGTGTAAACATAGCCAGAAACTTTTACTTATAAAGAATCAGTGAATCAAATCAGACTATAGTGTATAGCTTTAAACAAGTGTGCACGCACCACCATAGCATATTTTCACCCTTTTCACCTAGTGCAATCATAGACACTCTAATAATATTAGGTTCAATATTGAGTTTATGTCAGAAACGATTCCTTACATAAGTTATCAGGGTATTAGCGCCCTGTACAGGACCTACAAAAGATCTCTTACTAACAGCCAAGGTATTAGCGCCTTGGCCTCTATTTTTACTAACCCTCATCTCACCTCGGGGAGTATTAGCGCTCTCCCGAGCTTCTCCAAGTCTTGCCACTTAGACACCTGTGAGAAAGAAGAGAAGAAAGAAGTAATGGAGCACCCGAGGCCTATCTCAACTCCTGGAGCTGGTAGCCTCACAACCACGATCACTGCTCCTCCCACCACTAGCACTGTACCTGCACACGACGTACAGTTTAGCCACCACGGCTCTATCGATGAATTCCCTCCACTGTATGGCTTCACCATCAGTGGCACTCCAGAATACGCCGTCTCGGGCCCAAGCACTGCGCTCCGCGAGCGCCCCCATCATAACCTGCCTGAGGCGGTCGATTTGCCACAACATAGGCTGAGAAGTCTTGAAACTACGGACCCAAACAACCACTCTCTGGAGGAATCCACAATCAGGCGTTCCCCAGAGCAACACCGCCGCCGTAGTCGATTTGTAAAACTGGAGTTTGGTGCAACGTGTAGCGGACCAGCCAGATAGTCAGTCGTATCGGAAGCTTTTGGCAAATCGAGGCTTTCGAGCGGGGTAGATTTTATTTTTATTAAACACTTTCAAAAACATGATATCATGTTAACATCGCAATAGATGACGACACAACCCCTATAAATACAAAATTCAGACAAGACAATTGTACCACTCGACACGGAAGAGCAAGCATCGTGGTAATAAAATCATTTTTTAAGTATAATTTTCACTTTTTGCATTCATACATGACTTGATGTCCCTGCGCGAACGATATATAATAAACTTAAAACTGGGGTGAACCCATTATTAATTACCAAATGAACTAGAACCCTTAGGACAGTCCCTCGTTGGCCGTTTCATAGGTAATAGATCTCACACGGGTCCCAGAAGTCGTAAAATAGGCATTAAGAAATTTCTCCACGCATAAGGCTGGGTTATTTTTTTGTATCCAAGACACGAAGACGGCATCCACCACTTATAAAGTGATTTTAAATCATTCACCGCATAGAACTAGAATCACTTCTTCGGCAGTTTTTATCATTCGTGGATTTTGGCTTGAGGAGTCTTCCATCATCAGATTTTACTGTAATAAACTTAAAAAACCACAAGAAGGCTCCTACGGACGTAGGTTGTCTAAAAATAAAAAATTAAACGTTTATGCAAAAAGAATATTGTCGTCTGAGATCTTCGAGGACAAGGTAAGGAATTGACTTACATTTTTCAAAATTATTTTTCGCGAGGCTACGTTTGTTAAGATAAATTCTCGAACCTCAGTTTTATATTAGAAAATTTAACTTATTTCAAAATTAAAGCTTCGCTTGACTTAAAATTCATTTATTTAACAAAATTTAGTTAGTTTTAAGTTTCCCGGGTGTTTACTAGGCTGCCATAAAAGTTTCAGGATTTATTGAAATTTTTTGAATTTTAAAGATCGACAACCGAAATTTTTTCAAAAAATAAATTTCATCTAAAACATTTTGTACTACCAGGACATAGAAGAATTAATTTTTAAATTATCAATAACTTTCGACTTAGTCGCTTGAAAGTAAATTTTTAAATTTATTTTAATTTTAATAAAATAATATTAAGCATAAAAAGATACACGGTTCAAAAAAAAATTTTTTTTGAAATTTGACCGAAAGATTTTAATAATTTTTTTTTTGGTTGTACAAATCATTCATTATCAAGAAAAGTTATGAAGTCTTGTGCGACCAGCTGTCCAGTTTGCTGACTCAAAAAAATGTTCAAGAAATTTTTTGCGTCTTTTGTGTGTGAATTTTACGTTCATCTAAAGGACTCACTGTCTAATTTTATTTTTGGTCTTAACGATTTAGCTAACAAAATTTTACACTTTCACAAATCACCTGATCTTACTAGTAAAATTCAATTTTGTAAAGAACCCTCTGTTCAAATTATTTTTTAGCTTCAGCGACATGGAAAAAATAGATTTCATAGTTCTAAAAGCATTTGCAGGGAAGTAAAAAGACATTTTTGCACAGACGCCCTATTCAATTTATGAAGTTTGTTTATGTTGGGATGGCACGTAAAACGTTGTACCAAAATAAAATTAAACACCTTACCAGTCCTCGGCTAGCTCGTTATATTCCAGGTTGAGTTACCAGTGTCATACAGACGAAACTGGTGCCTTCAGCTTCTCAGTAGGTACTTTAAATTCAAGAAATAAACAATTAATTTTTGACCGAAATTTGGTATTACCACACTTTATATTTTTAATGGAACCTATTCTGGGAAATTAAACAACATAAGTTTAATAAAATGTTTAATTATTTAAAGTCCAGTTAATCAGTCAGGTTTTAAATGTAAAAGAAATATTTACAAATAGGTATGTGAAATTTTTAAATTCATAAACTATCCCAGAAACAAAAGTATGTAATACCAGTAGGTTGATACCAAATGCAATTGCATGTAGTTTATAAAAAAAGAACACATAAGAAAAATATTTATAACTAGATCACTATTATTACATTTTTCGTAATTAAAGTTTAATGATCCATCACAGATCTAATTTTGACTGGACTAAATTTACAACATGAGTACCAGTACTAATTTAAATTTGAATAAGTAAAATTGAAAGAAACATGCACACAAGCCTTGATTTAATTATTTAAATCAAGGTCGAAATTTTTAAGAAGTACTTAACAAAAAAATATTAAAACTTAACCTGGAAAGTGGAAAGTGTGCTCAATTTTGGTTTGTTCAACACCAGACTAATATTGTTCCATTAACCAAACAAAACTGGACGATGAATTTAATTAACACAAATCGACCCTCTAATCCAGCTCTACTTGGTACATTAGCAAGATTTGATAAAATTCCATTACCATACAGCCAAAATTATATATAAAACCATATTGGCAAAATAAACGAATCTCCTAGGCATCATAACCTAGACAAACTTCTTAACCCCATGAGAAAAAAAGGAAATGCTTTTTATTATCAAATATAACCCATTAAGTTTTTCCAGTGGAAAAAAAACATAATAGCCCAGTGATAGTTTACTAAGGGCCCAGTGATAGCCGCCTAAAATTTAATAAGAAACACAAGTAAGTACTTGTTAATTATTATTGTCCTAATTTAATTAGCTTACCCTTTTCTATAGGTCGTCAAAGTCCATACACATGTTAATTGTAGAATTAATCCAGCATTTAGCTGACAAGATACTAAGTAGCATCCTTTAAATAGGCGAAAGAAATAATCCCGAGTCAACGATGATTAACATCCACTATGATAAAATCGGATTTCAACTTTCAAACTCTCACCTTCTACAACATGTATACATCAAGACAACCAACTAAGGAAAGGGAGAAATTCAACCGATGGAGCTATAATGTGATAGATGGACAGAATACGCAAAGAAGTCACTAGCCAGAAAATATCAACGTCGATCACCTGTCGAATGAATGTAAAATTATGTAAACACATATCAGTACTGATCAAGAGAAATATAAAATGTAAAACGTTAATTAGAAAAGTTAGACAGATATGAAAATTATATGAAGTAATATTTATGCAAGGTGAATCATAAAATACCATGGCCCGAGATTCGGTTATTTGCAGAATCCATAAGGTTTGTCGATCCTAGTGCTAACAGCTGAAGTGCGTTCCATTAATGTAATTAATGTACATACTAACATACTTAGCTTAAATGGTCTAAGTAGTATCAGTCTGGAATTATTTCGAAACAACCCAACTATTGTCCAAATCATTCCATAATTACTCGTTTCACACACAAGGTAATTTATTTATTTATTTATTTCATTTCCAACAGGTAACAAAGAACCCAATTACAGGAAATACTTATTTAAAATAAATACAAAATTTGTATCATTTAATGATAAAATTAACAGAAAAAAAGTGCAATAAGAAAAACAGAAAACAATTACTCATATCTAAGAAATATTCTAAATTTAGAAAAACACAATATACCTAAATAGATAAATATGAACATATATACGTATATAATTGGCACCTGCTTAAAACACTTTTGTGTTTCATCGGCTCCATAAAAGAAAACCACCTTGGTGTAATTGTGACAATAGTCTATGCGGTTTTATGAGCACAGGGCGTCTCTACTTGAATATAGACCAAATCGTTTTCTAATTCCAAAGTTAGGCTCAACATTAATGTAAATCAATGAGTCAACGCATATCAGTTTTACTGTAGTCTTAATGACATAATCGCAACTGGGTCAATTCAATCCAATGAGGACAAATAAATATGTTTCTAGTCGGATATGCCACCAAATGGCATTTTCTGTACCTCTAAAATCAAATATTAGTGTGTATCAAACAAAAAATGCAGAAACTTACTGTCGTTCTAATGGTATAAATACCACTCTGTCCATCCAGTTTTATGAGTACAAGGTGTCTCTATTTGAATATAGACCAAATCGTTTTCTAATTCTAAAATTAGGCTCAATGTTAATGTAGATCAATGAGCCAATGCATATCAACTTTACTGTATTTATAATGACATATTCGTCTGACCCAATATTAATGGATATCAATGAACCAATGCATATCAACTTATTGACATATTGCTAATATGTATTCAATCTAGTGAAGACAAATAAATACTACTCTACTTGGATATATCACCAAATGGTGTTTTCTATACCAAAAATAAAATCAAATATTAGTACGTATCAAAAAGGAAATAAAGACTTACTGTCGTCCTAATGGTACGAATACTACTCCGTCTATCTGGTTTTATGAGTAGAGGGTGTCTCTATTCGAATATGGTGAAAAGGATGTCGCTTGTCTCTCACCATATTTCGCTCGCAACAAACCTTTCGCATGCGAAAAACAGTATGGTGTACATCCTATTAGTAGATATAAATGATTAAAAACCACGTGATTAATTGGTACCTTTTAACTCGTGACTTTATGGCTTTCATATTACGGTAGTACCTGATGAGAATTTTTGCAACTACATAATATGTATCTAAGAAATCGTTTTCAACCATCTTCTGTGGACGACACGATTCGACGAGGTTGTTAAAAGGAACTAATTTGTCACGTGGTTTTCGATCAGTTATGAAGACCCGTTAGAAGGAAGATACTTATTTATTTATTTCATAAAGTATGGAGAGATTCATCTTATAATTATAACCTTTCATCTTATTTTTGAAGTGTTTGCGGATCTTGCTACAAAACAGGCCCACTTCGAACTTCTGGTATTAAAATGTCTTTAAAACATAAAGCCATAGTAGTGTTACATAGTAGAACTATCTAAAAATCGCTCAGAAATCAAACAACGTTGAATTGACGCTTACTCGTTAAGTGAGTTGTAGCTAATATTTTGTGTCAGTATGGCCGCTTTAATTTATTGTAATATATTTGAAATATATTTTTTTCGCTATAACATCCACGATTTTTCGCTAGCGATAAATCGCTCGCCAGCCTGCCCGAACCCTGAGATTTTAAGCGGCACATCCTTTGATATGCTCGATGTTGCATCAATCTCGGGAGCTGTCAGTGAACTTTTTACTTTGACAGCTCCAAAGTACACACAATTTCTGTAAACTCTGACAGCGCGATGCCCCTGCAGGCGACGCAATATAATAGTCAAATTACTTTATTTATTTTATTACTTTTTTTAAACTGTGAATATTTGCCGCCTATACCACGTTGCCGCCAGTGTGCGAAGCACCCCGTTCATCACCGGGTAGGGACGGACCTGCCCATCCATAAAATGGATATTCGCACATTCTCGATTGCTAAATGTAAATTAATGGCATCTTCAAACTTGATAATAATTAATAAATACGATGCACACACTTAATTTCATAAATGAACAATGGTCGTTGAATTTAAATCAAACTAATAGCTGTTTTTAACATATCAGATGAAATATTGTTTCATAGCAAACCCAGGTATCTTAAATATGAATAGAATAAAAAACTTGTCAACTTCGATGGCGTTTTTCTTGAAAACTGTGCGACATACGAAAAAAACTAGAAGACAACTTTTTTCTTCTGATTTATACAAAAAGAAGTGTTCTGATTTATACAAAAAAATCTATTGGCGTACAAAATTTAGATGGAAAAATGGTTTCAAGCTCCAGTTTCTACACCACTAGGTCAAGGGCGGATCCAGGAGCTCCCTAAGGAGGGGGCAATTGACATAAATATTGAAAAATACCTAATAAGTAATGCCAGAAATGGTGTGTGTATTAGAAAAAAATACAGGCATTTTGAGAACATTTATTTTTTATGGTAAGTTTAAACTTAAGTACAAATAAAATAAAACGCTTACAAGGCTAAAACTTAATAATCTCACAGATTTGGTTATAAACTATTTAATGTTTAATAAATAATATTATCAACATACATAAATAAAACAATAAACATAATTCTTTAATCTCAAAACTTAATAATCTCATTAATTTGGTTATAATTTATGATTTATAACTTATAAACCATTTAATGTTTAATAAATAATATTAACATAAATAAATCTCGCTATCACCAGTCTGTCCTTGTAGGTAAGAAGAAAAAAATAATGTATCTATATGATGAATTCTAACCTACGTTTTGATTTTGCAAAACGATTCATAACATTTTCTATATCAATATTCAAATCTAAATGAATATGAAGTAACGCTAATCCCAAAAGTCTTCCTTGTGTCATTTGGTTTTTTAGCCAAGTTTTGAGCCGTTTTAATGCTGAAAAGCTACGATTAGCTGAGGCTACACTAACAGGTAATGTAAGTAATATTTGAAGCAGAATATTACAGTTTGGGAAGATATCTTTGTCGCATAGTTCATATATGGCCATAACACTTTGTGCATTTTTTTTTTCATTCATTGTATTGATTTTTCGAGTCAGTTATGCATTCCAAAATGTAATTTCAGATTTGAAAACAGCTTCAGAATTATAGTCTAAGATCCGGCTGCAGAATTAGTGTACTCATCGAGTGTTTGCTAAAAACCAAATTATTACGCATATTTATGATTAGGAGAATATATATCTACCACGCTGCCTATCAAAATGTGGCCGCAAGTATTTTTAATTAAATTATTATTAATTGACTTTTCGGAAAAAAATTTCATTGACTTGTTTTTTCAATAACATATCGTCCACTTCACGACAATATATATAAAGACTCTGAAAAATCACGGTTGCCGTTGCCCACTTGGCCGCACCTCTTCGCAGCCAGGTGTACACAGGTATGATTTTGTTACATTTATACGCTCATAACGTACATTTATTATTTATATATCAAATTAAAGCAAATTTTTTTCTGTTTATTATGATATACCGTTGACTAATTAAATCTGGCCGCAAATAAGGGTTGCTGGCTGTTAAAGATGATAAATATTAAAGGTAGAGTGAAAAAAAGCTAGCGCGTAACATCGTCAGTCAGACGAGGATAGCGATTGCCAGCTGTACGACGATTTAAAGCCATTGCGCATGCGTTGGATGCTAGTGTTCTCAACTGAATAGCTGCGACATTTTCATTCTAAGTTAAAAACCACGCTGTTTTGGAGTTCGTAATACACAACGTTATATATATTGCTGTTTCATTTGTGCGTCTAAAAATTATCAAATTAATTTATGTGAAATAAAATTAATAAAGATGAAGGCGTGTTTTTGTAATTTTTAAATTTGTCTTTTTTTTTGTAATTTTTAAATTTATCATTTGTTTTGTAATTTTTCAATTTGTCATTTTGAAAAGAAAGACAATTCTTTTGGAGTAATTATTAAGTCGTACCTACTATTGTTTGAACCGGTGGTTGAGAACACTAGCATCCGACGCATGCGCAATGGCTTTAAATCGTCGTACAGCTGGCAATCGCTATCCTCGTCTGACTGGTGATGTTACGCGCTAGCTTTCTTTCACTCTACCTTTAATATTTACCATCTTTAACAGCCAGCAACCCTTATTTGCGGCCAGATTTAATTAGGCAACGGTATATCATAATAAACAGAAAAAAATTAGCTTTAATTTGATATATAAATAATAAATGTACGTTATGAGCGTATAAATGTAACAAAATCATACCTGTGTACACCTGGCTGCGAAGAGGTGCGGCCAAGTGGGCAACGGCAGCCGTGATTTTTCAGAGTCTTTATATATATTGTCGTAAAGTGGACGATATGTTATTGAAAAAACAAATCAATGAAATTTTTTTCCGAAAAGTCAATTAATAATAATTTAATTAAAAATACTTGCGGCCACATTTTGATAGGCAGCGTGGTAGATATATATTCTCCTAATCATAAATATGCGTAAAAATTTGGTTTTTAGCAAATACTCGATGAGTACACTAATTCTGCAGCCGGATCTCGTACTATTAGAAGCATTGACTAATAGTAATACCTACTTGTTCATATTTCTGCCACAAGCTACTGAGATATTTATTCTTTGTTTCGTCATTATATTTAAGTAAGTTTTCAGGTAATAAGACAGATTAAAAACTGTTATTACCTCGTCACTGAAACGAGAATTCAAATCTGAAAATATGTCGCCCAACAGAGGAATAAATAGGCTTATCCGATAATAATCTTCAGCTGACTCTACATCATAATTCGCTCTCGTTGTTTGTCGAGAAACTATTCTTGGTTTTTGCAAAATTATTTTAAGTTTTTGAGCCTCATTCGATATGTCTTTCCATATTTTATTAAACTCGGTATTATCGTTCTCTCTTTTTGTTGTCAATATTTTACGGAGATATTAAGTCACTGGCAGAAATTAAAACCAGAGATTGTTTTTGAAATAAATTGCTAAGTATCAATGTTGATGAGAAAGCGCTATTGATACATTTCAGCGCAATATAAATTGACCTGTTAGCATACTGTTTAATAATATATTGGCTTTTGGACTTGAAATATTATCATTCCAATTTCTAATGTTTTCCAGTACATCTACAATTGACATAAGATTCGTTTCAAAATAGCGAAAAGAATTGTGCCTCTCTACCCAACGAGAATCACAAAGACTTCTTAATTTGGTGTTCAGTTGTTCTTTTAACAGAAAACTCCGTTTTACTGACATATGGAAAAAGGTGATAACTTATAATTCCAAAACAATCTCTAACACCTTGAACCTTAACACATTTTGAAATTGATAAATTTAGCGAATGGTTGTGGAATTCTGACTGAAAGCGGCGAAATTTTTTTTATTTCGCTAACGGCTCCTTTGTAAAGATGTCATTAAACTGCAGGTATCTGTGCAGATTCCAACACAGTTCTTTATATTGAAGTTGTTTTTTCTAGTATCGCTATAACAGATTGACCTAATTTTACACCATCAATTTTCGGTTCAGTTTGGATATCGAATTCCGTCCCATAATTTAATTCGTGTATGTCAGTGAATCCAATGAAATCTTCTCTCTATTTCAGATTTCAAAACATATCTTAATATTATGCTAATTTGAGATGTTGCGGAGATGTCAGTTGTTTCGTCAAACATTATAGAAAAAAAGTTGGACTCACAGACATGGCTTCTTATTATACTTAAAATTTCTTCACCACAACAGTCAATAAAGAATTTTGGGTGGTTTTTGATATGTATGTTGCCCGTGAACTTGCAGATTTTAAATGTTCTCCAAGTCTTATCCCCGGCGCGAATTTTCATTTTTAAAATTGCCCTAAAATTTCCCTCATTTGCTATCGACTGTTGTTGTGAAGAAACTGATGGTAGATCTACAAACCCACATCTCGATGTCCTCTGAACGCGATATTTTGCTTACCCATTGTTATTATTGTTTCAATTATGGGCATTAACTTTTTGCGATTTTCTTGTATCTGTTTTAACCTTGATTTTGAAAGTTGGTTTTGAATTTCAAGTTCTGGTTTTCTGAAATCTTTTAAAAAATTGTTTAGCTCTTTCTACCGCAGTCTTGTGATATTTATTATTTTGGTGCTTTTTTAAATTACCATCTTTTCCAAGAAGTTTATTAAATTTTTTCAAAGGTTTTATAACTAAAACACCTGCCTCAGTTTCACACTTGCTCTCACCTACGACTCTGGCAGCAAAAATTGAACAATACTTGCAATACATACCTTGTTTAATAGGCGAATAAACTAGCCAATTATATTCGTCCATTTGAGCTGAGCTTTACTTTACATTTTATTTAAACGATCGATGATGACCTGATCTATGAATCGAGGCATTATTAAAATTATTTATAATTGCGAAACAAGATCTATGTAACAATGTAAATAGTTACATTTTCGAAAAGTAATGTCATTGCTCATTACCATCTTCAACAGGATTTTTTTTTGATGGCCCAAGGAGGGGGCAATTGCACCCATTGTCTCCCCCTTGGATCCGCGCTTGCACTAGGTATTAATATTGATAGTTTTTTTTTTGTGGGGATTTCGGTTAGGTATAACTAATTTAATTTTTTTTTCTAACGTTTCGGTTTATTACACCATCATCAGAGAACTACAATTAATACAATAATTTAAAAACACAGTTATGGTTATTTTACATTAAAATTTACTTACACTATTAGTTATTAGGAATTTGTTTTAAATTTTGTTACATGTTATTTGGTTGTCTGTTTTAACGGAACTGAGATATTTTAACATAGTTTGTGGGCTCTTAAAGTTTTGTTTATGTTACAGAGATAACGTTGGAAATGTATATGGTTTATTGTAGGTGTTTTGCTTAAATAGTGAATATATAATAAGATATTTTGTTTCAAGAATTATTATTTTGTATCGGTCAGATGTAAAAATTGATTTCATGTTGTAATGTACCCCAATCATTTAATTAAGTTAAAATAGGTTTCGCTTAAATTTTCTATATCAGTGCGATTATTTATGGCGTTGATATGTCTTTTTATTTGCAGCATTTCATGTATGTTTCTTCAGTTATAATTAGGTTCTTTTTCTAATATTTGTATGTTGTTAAAATTAAATCGGTGGTTTTGTTCTATGGCGTGTTTGGCTAGTGCTGTCGTGTTTTGGTTTTGAGTTTTTATGCTATATTTGTGCGTGTATAGTCTTTTATGTAGATATTGTTTAGATTGGCCTATATAGGTACCATTACAGTCGTTGCAGTTTATCTTGTATATAGTGTTAGTTTCGTCTTCGGTTGGTAGTCTAGGTTTAAGTTTTGTGAAAAATTTTTTTCGTGGTATTGTATGGTCTCTGGGCTATTTTTATATTGTGTTGTTTAAATACGTTTGCTATTTTTTCGGATACTGTTGGTATGTGTGGCATGGATACATATTTATTATTACTATTATTTGGTGTGTGGGTTGTTTTATTATAGGTTTTGTGTATTCTTTTTTTTATTATTGGTTCATAAAAGTGTTTAGGGTAGGAGTTTGCTTCTAGAACTTTTTTTGATTTTTTTCAAATTATTTGGTCTGTATTTTGGATGTGAAAGTTGGATGGCGCGATCTGTTAGGCTATTGATGACGCTTGGTATTGAGACAAATATTTCATATGGAAAGAAGTTAGCACCATCGAGGCAAAGAACACGTGCCAAATTTGAAATTGAAAGATAGTGTGGTTTCTTAGTAACTGCAGAAAAACTTTCTTTTTTTTACCACTTGCCAAGCTAGGATAGTTTATTTGTACATACATATGGCTACTGTCGGCTCACATTATTGAGTGGTAAGGAGATGGAGGGGGTCATCTTGTTATCACTTACTACTATCTACGATTTAAATTTTTCGCAATCTGTATAACACATCGTCAGTTATCTAATTAATTTTTTTTCTAAATGAAGAAATGATTACCTCGTTAGTTTCTATCTGAACTAGTGTCATTAATATTAATATTCCATATATTGCACATTAAATTTCAATTATATATTTTATGTTGTCATTAAAACATTTTTTATTCACTTAATGACAATATTAAATAAATACTTATTTTAGTTACCTAAAATCTATTATCACCAAGCTGATGTAAAATACTAATGTTCAAAACAAGATACTTCATGTATCATATATTTGAAAGGAAGAACAAAAATATGATAGGTAATAAAGTCACTGAAATAAAAGTCAATCACATATAGTTACTTATGCCGTAATTACTTATATGACAATATATTTTCATACTTTTGTCGAGTAGTGATTAATTCATCCATCGTTCTTTGAAATATTTAAAGATTATTTATTAAATAATAACAATTAATATGTCATTAATTACCAACAGATGGCAAACTCTTAGAAACGAAGTAGGTTAATCGAAATTATATCAATATAATTTCAATATCTTAAAGCCAATTTGCATTTGTGGGTGCCCACTCTGTATTTTCTAGGCACAAACTAAAACTAATTTTTAATTTCAGAGGATCCTCTGAACTTTATCGTGAAGTTTTTCTATACAATGGATAACAGAATATTCAGAGGATATGCTCAGTTTGTCGTGTTGGTTTCTGTAATATTGCATATTCATTCTGTATGTTTATTGGCAACGGATATATGCAAATTTCGTCAGTATATCACTGGATTTTTGTTCGCTCAACCGGTAAATATTTATTTATGACCAATAATAACATTATGTGTTTAAGAACTCCAACCAACACGGGACGGAGGAAGCAGTAGCACGATGAATTTATATATTTCTTTAATTTAAAAAAGTAGTTTTTTTTAATTGAATTATGTTGAAGTTTAGATGGTCAAAGGTTTGTTAGGTAGGTATATCATTTTATGATAAACATTCAGTAGTGAGTTTTGATGTACCTGGTATATTTATTAATGTATTGTTAAATGATAACTTGGCGGAAACTAGGATCCTCATTATCTCAATATTAAGTAAAATATTTACGGAGGATTTTGAAAGCAAATTATATATCAAATTGTATACGTAAACTCGTTATTTGGTGATGATGTATCGATGATATTTTTAGAAATTAGGTTTTACAATATTAAGTTATTATATAATTTTGATAAAGAACCAGCCATTAAATATACTTTGTAAGTAGGGAGTAACAATTAATTACCCACCTTGGATGTTTTGATTAAGAAAATCGACATCACATTTAAAAAAGTAGTATAAAAAATAAAATAACTCATATTAATAGATATTTATTTTTAAATCTAACCAGGCAATTAATGTTAAAAAGGATGTTGTAAAATGTTTATATGATGGTAAAAATAATTTCATCTAATGATAAAATATTAAATAATGGGAAAAAATAACAGACATTTTAATAAATAATTAATATCCTGAACTTTTTTGTTGAGAGAACTCTAGTAAGTTCTAGTATATTAATTCTCTTAACTTATATTAATTTCATATATTTTATATACAGATGGATTGTATGTTGGACAGTGTAAGTAAAATAAATAAAATTAGATTAGACGTAATGATATAGTATAATGTATAATATAGGTATAGACGGCAACAAACGGCCATTAATATGCCGTAGACTGGTATCCTGGAGGGGAACAAGTTACTAGATGACATAGAGGCTCTGAAAATGCCTCGTATACTAAGCCTACTATGACCACCTATGACCTTTAAGATCCTTTTCCCCGGAAAGAGATATGTGGGATCGAAATAATGTTGACCTACTGAGGGCAAGTAGTTGCTGATTTACAGACGGCTACTGCGGTTCCACAATTTCTGAGGGAACACGTGCCGGAGTACATAGCTACAGACCAAGAGTGAGGACATGCTCAAGCCTAGGTACTAACGCAACTATTTTTTTCTTAGATAGCCAAGCAGCTATAAAAGCTCTTGGTCCTACCGTTGTAACTCCAAAACTGTGTGGAAATGCCAGAAAACTCTAAATTATTTGAGCAAAAACAAGTGACCCTGGTCTGGATACCCGGCTACTCTGGTATGGAAGGTAACGAAATAGCCAACTCCTTGGTGAGAGAAGGAGAGGGATCACGATTCATCGCACCAGAACCGCTACTTGGCATATCTTCAAGTACTGCTAAGATGGCTATCTCAACATGGGCTGAAAAAAAACTCTCCAGTATGGGCAAGAGTTACCTGGATTAGTTCATTCGAAGGCGTTTATAAAAGACCCTTTAAAATCAAGAGCTAGGAAACTTTAGAGTTAGAGTAAACCTGAAAACTCTAACAGGCTTATATACCGGGCACTGCTGACTAAACTGTCATCGGAATAAACTCGGCCTAGCGGAAAACGCCGAGTGTCGTCTATGCCTGGAGGATGATGAGAAGGCAGACCACGTCTTATGTCCCTATTCCACTGTGGAGATGATGCTCATTGTTGAAGTAGAGGGTCCACAAGAACCCACTCGCAAAAACCCAACCTAACCTAATGATATAATACAACAAAAATCTGAATATCAATATACAGCAATTCTTTATGTATGTTTATAGAATTATTTATGTGATAGTAAGTCCCAAGAAAGGAAAAGAAAAAATAAAGATCCAAAATAAATTGTCATATGCTTCTGGTCTTTAATACATATCTTTTAAAAGAATACAGTCAGCTGTCATAAACAGAAAAAATTAGATTTGCTAATCAAAATAGAGAAATACACATTTTATGAAATAATTACATTTTCGATACCAAATATATAGATAATATTCCAACGTAAGAGTGACCAGAAACTTTTTTCATAAAAAAAGTTGTCAGATTGGTATTAAGATAATATTATTCTATGAAGAACTCTAAAGGAAATAATAAACTAATTTTGATAATATTGATTTTGGTGAGGGAGTTTCAGACTTGCAACAAGTGAAATATTTATATTGTTCATGCTCAGTACCCTGTAAATTAAATAAATTTTTTTGACAGATTTTTACAAATAACCGAAATGAAGTGCCCTATCAGATCCGACTATAATGCTAAAAATATTATTATAACAATGCTTGAACAGAACGAAATTGCATAGTATACTGCAAGATATTGCTTAACATACGTAATTAAATAAAATGCCGACAGGTTAAACCCTTGTGAGTTGTTGTTCATGATTAAATGAGACATGAGTCTATTCCTCACAAATTATTTTCTATATGCTACCGGTTTCCTAAATAAAATATTTGCTTCACATCCTTAGGTAACAAGATTATATCAATAGAAAATTGCTAATAGAAATTGAACAAACAATTTGACAAAAGCTTTGTTGTGATGGTGTAGCGAAACAAGTCTCATAGTTTTAACTAAGTGAAGAAAAATAGATGATTTTAAGTCACCAGTCGATATGGTAGATCTCTTGCTCTCACGCAGGAGGTCAGATACCTGGGAATGATAATAGTGATCCTAGATAATAGAATGTCATGGGGATCGCAAATCGACAATGTCATCAAGAAATCGGTTACAACCTAGTAATTACGCCGGACAGTAGGTAGGAACTGGGGCCGTAATCTAGGATTCTACATTGACTCTACACGGCAGTCATCAAACCAAAGTTGCAATACGAATCTGTGGTTCGGTGGCCAAGCGTGGATAGACTGATCATGTCCTGAAAGCTGCGAAAAATCAGACTAGCTTGCCTAGGGACCACTGGCGCAATGAGGATGACACTATGAAGGTTTAACTTCAAGTAATATCGATTGTCTATACAGTGACGTCACAGTAATAGAGCATAACAAATAATCCTCTTTAACAAAAATATGTCGATTTGGCCTGATTCTATGCAGAAAAAACAAAACGTGACATATAATGCATTATTGTATTTTGTAGGGATTCTTGGGATTACTGGCTTCATTAATGTTTAACAGCCGGATGGACAACATAATGAAAGTGACATTTAAATTGTGCTGGTGTACAAATGCTGCAGATGCTCAAACTGAAAACAAAATATTACGTCATTGTAAAATTTTTAAAATAGCTGGTGTTTTAATGATTCTGATATCTACAATAACCCATTTAATCGTTGTTTTACCATTAATTGGAGATGAGGAAGATTATTTACCTTCTCTAATGATTTATCACCATTATTTTGGTTCCTGGTTTTGGTTATTTTCTATAATTTATTATTTGGGAGCTTTACTATATGGTTATGGAGCTGCTCATGCTATTTTATTTATAGCGTATCTAATGTCTCAATTGACGTTCCAATGGTATTTATTAAATGAACATATACTACGAGTTTCGGACGGCTGTGAGGACATAAAAGAAGATGAATTAATGTACAACGAAGATTATCAAAATATTATACATCAAAGATTAAAGTTATGTTGGGAGCAACACGTTAATATAAAAAAGGTAAGTACATATTTTTAGCATTATCTTTCCCAATCACATTTCTGGAAAATTTAGGGTTCATGTTTTATATCATGATGGTCTTGGATTTAATTAAATATTCGATATGCCAGGGATTCAGCAAACACTATTTATATATTACTGTTATATAACCTTGCCAATTTTTAACGTAACAAGTTTTTCAACAATTTCAACTTACTATTGCTATTTTCCACACAGATTAACCGTGGTGTTTTATAACATTAACAGTATAACTTTTATGTTTATATAATATTTATTATGTAACAAATATAATGATTTTCATTGAATGTTATATAAATGTAATATACAAATAAAAAACCTGCTGTGTTCAATTAAATAAAATTGGTATAGCAAATGAAAACATGTATATATATATATATATATATATATATATATATATATATATATATATATATATATATATATATATTAATATATATATATATATATATATATATATATATATATATATATATATATATATATATATATATATATATATATATATATATATATATATATATATATATATATATATATACATGATTTTCACATGATATTTGAATGCTACTCAGATTCAAATATCACATAAGAATTAGGCACAAGTGTATTCGATTTCACGTGTTATTCAAACATTTAAATAAACATTCAGTAACTGAAGTATAAAAATATACATATTAAGTATAAACTTATGCTATTTGCTGTGTATCGTTAAGAAAGTAAAGACCGTTTATGTGTTCTACATTGTATTTATTTCAACCTGTGCTCTGTACCAGTTTTCGTTTGTTTAATTTATTACTGATTAGTGATTATGAAGAACTAAAACATATTCTAACTAGTCCTGAGAATGCTAATAAATATAGCGAAACTACCACTAAATTGAAAAAGTAGTTTTTCTGTTTTGATTGAGCCATTCCACGTAAGTCATAAATCAATATACACGGTGGTCCATCGAAAACGAAACAGGCGGATTTTCTAGTTGTGTGATCATTTCTTCGAAAAACGCTCGTACTTTCGATTCTCAAGGGGTACACTTTATTGGGTGCTGTCGATTGCGTCACTTTAATTCTTAAGCGGTGGTAGGGCTTGCCCCTAAAATTTTAAATGACAAGGGTATACATCATTTTAAAACCCGTTAAAATCTCTTTACAACACTATCTTTTTTGTAAAATTAAACTAATAGTTTTCGAGAAATTGCGGTCTAAAACTTGAAGAAAACAGGCATATTTTCTGCTTATGATAATTTTTTTAAAAGAAGCTCAGAGCCGTCGATAAAATTAAGATCGCTACAACGTCGGCATGTGACTGACGACGTCGTTCTAACGTTATACTAAACTAAAAACACTACTGCCAGACTTTTGGACCACTTGTGTTTACTGCAATTAGAAAGTAGAGCTTCTGAAATTTATTGTAATATTTTCAGCCGTTCTCACCTAAATTTAGAAAGATGGATAGTAAAGTTTCAACTTCTCTGTTTTGTTGTGATATTTTCAGTGGATTTTAACGGCTTTGTGGTACCAAATTATTCAACGCGGACACTAGTTCATGATAAAATATGGATATTGTAGGACGAAAAATCAAGCGCGCCCTCAAACTGATATGTTTTTAGATTTTCTTTTTGATTTTTTCCTAGATACATAGAAGACACTGGATACATAGAATCTTACGGGCTTACCGAATTTTTCTAATTTTTAGATGTGTTATTCCACTGCTCAAGAAAGCAAGTTTTAAAAACGACATTTTTGTGTGTGTATACCTGGTGATTCAGAAAATTCGTTTCGAAGTTTATATACGCTTGTCAAACTGGCTGCGCTATAGTTGAAATGTAGTAATTTTGTAAATAAAACCTCGTGTGTGTTTTCGGTGATAAATATAGTTATGTGCGCCGTGAAAACTGTAGAAATAACAGTAATAAAAAGGTTAAAGTTCTAAAAATAAGTGTAGGTTTTTCTCGTTTCCAAAGAAAAATTTTAAGCACGAAGTTAAAAAATGTACAAGTTGGAAAAAGTTTTGAAAAAAATTATTCACTTTGAAAAATTTTTAGCACAAATTTAAAAAATGTACAAGTTGGAAAAAGTTTTGAAAAAATTATTCATTTTGAAAAATTTTTTAAGCACAAGTTTAAAAAAGTTAATGTTACAGGAAAGTTTTTTGAAAAAGTATTTAAGAAAGTTTACACAAGTTATGAAAAATCTTTGAAAAATTAATCACTGAAAAATTTTACAGTTGCCTGAAAGTTAAATGAAACAAATACCTTCTAGATAATTAACAAGGTATATTTACATAAGTTTGTTATGAAAAATTAAACATAGTTCAGCAAAATGAGCGCCTGCCTAAAAAAATGTTATTTCCTAACTGAAAAATAAGATACTGGTTGAGCACTGAAATATTTTAAAATATTAAAATAAACAGCAATGTCCTGATGAATGTCTGTGGAGAAAGTTTATGCAATTGTCTGTGGACTAAGGTTCTCTTACCACTCCAGCGTCGGAAGGTATTGTAGGAACGTATGTTTAATGCGAAAATTAATAAAAGTTGTTTTATTTTCCCGGCGCGGTCGAATTTCTTTCAACTTCGCTCGGAAAACACTGGCTGAAACTTTGAAACTACGTATTTCGAATTTTACGTCGTTTCGCGGTTGATCGATGATTTTTTGAAAACTCGCACTTGAGAATTCTTCATGTTGTGTGAATGGTCCGCTGTGTGGGACTGGCTTGTGTACCAAAAGAATTGAAAAATTCTGATTGGCTGACTAATGAACAGTATATAGGCTTGTGCCTGAATTGTGTGTTGATTGGTTGAAGTTAGTGCTGAGCTTGCTGTGATATGGGTCTGGCGGAAGTTTGAGCGCCGTTTTCGTCCAGAGCGCTCAAGTTAATCGGGCCCCGTATGCCCTAACTTGGCTCATACTATGGTGCGTTTCCCGCGCTTTTTTAGAAACTACCCTGAATGCTTGTATTGAATGTATTTAACCCTCTGGAAACCTTGGATTTCGAGGATCAGTTTTGTTTTTGATTTGTTAAAATTGGTTAAATAATAAAGAAGTTACGGACTGTTATTTGACAATTTTTACAAGATATTTCTATTGAGTAGACTAAAAAAGTTAAATAAAATATTTAATTTGCATGTTATAATTATTATTTTGGTGTTAGAATGTAGTTGAGATTAGTCTCTAATGCTCAATTAATAGTTTGAATGGTTCTGCAAAATTACACTGCTCGAAATCCTCGCTTACGTCCAGGAGGCGAGCTGTGGCGGTGAAGGCGGTTTCAGTATACGGAGTGTCTGAAAAGAGTTTATGAGCTTCGGCATGATGATGAACCGGGCGTGCTGAGTATATAGATATGAAAGTATATTATTTTAGCTAAAATCCTGTGCAAAAAGTTTTCGAAAATATTCATAGCCATTTGAGTTATTTTAATTTGAAAATTTTGAAAATTGGAAACTACTACGAAATTTGACTTTGATTGAAAATAAATTATTTTGTATTGAATGTTTGTTTATTATGAAGTTTTATTAATTTTGTGTAAGATTTAAAAGTTTACTGAAATTTGTAAGCTGAAAGTTGAAAATAGTTTCATATAGTTTTTCGACAGTGTTTTCCTTGCATTGTTTGTATTATTTGCTGTTAATTGAATTCTTTTGAAAAATTTAAATTTTTCGAGTGTCGGTTGCTTCTGCTCGTGTCCTACAACAACAACACCTTACACTCGAGCCAGGTCAAATAGAAAAAAATACCTGTCCTATCAGATGCTGCAAATTATGTAAGTGCTAAATTATCGCCTTAATATATCGAATGCAAGGTCAAAAAAGGTCGGTTCTAATATAATATACCATCTGCAAGATCTAAGAGGACGATTTCTCGGCAACTAGCATATAAAAGATATTAAAATCACAAATTACTTTCAGACGAAAATATTTCTTTTTTAGGTTAAGCAAATGAACTTGTTTATAATAGTTATATCGTTAAGAAAAAAAATCTTGTTTGGGTATTTTATTATTGTTACCATTGTTAATGATGGTGTTAAATTTATTTCCATTTTCTATTTTTTTTCCTTTAAAAAAGGGGGGTGTAACGTTGTTAAGGTTTCCAGAAATAATGGAAGCTAAGAGGGGCAGTGCGCATGGCACTGACGAGTAGAGGTAGTTGAGAGGCGACATAGTGACCAAAAGTGTCATCCTCCATCTAGGAAACTAGTAAAAATTAATTGTTTATAATTAACAAGTGATATACTGTGTGTATAATGTCTAAAGGCGGAATCATTATTTTGTCCCGTTGTGGATTTTAATCGAGTTTTCGTTATATATGATTCGGTCATTTGGTGTCAATCTAACCTAAATAAAGAGTAGTGAAACGTTAATGGTTTTCTTTATTTAGCCATAATAAATAATGTGGTGCCCATAAATGATTACCAAGTTATCGTCACTAGCCATCTGGACCACGACCATCTCCACTGAGCTATCGAGCCACCCTTATGGTGCATGGGTGTAAAGTACTGTCTTTTTTATAACATTACCCTGTTTTCTCTTATCTATGGCTTCACTAATAAATTGTGTTTTACACAAGGTTAGATATAGTAGACCCGCCCGGAAACAAATCCATGTTGTTCGGAGACTGAATTTTGAACGTGATGTGTAATATGATGGTGCAGTATTGCCACAAAAATTTTCCAGAAATTACATAAGATTGCAATATGTGGATAATTTAATATGTCGTATCGGTTACCTTTTTTTTAAATATAGAACAAATTAGATATTTCCACATAACAGGAAATGTAGACGTTCTTAATATCAAATTGAATAAAATGCACAATGGTTTGCAAAAAATGAATGCGCGGTCTCTTATTAGAAATGCCAGTATTAGGTCTGGACCTGTGGTCATGTTAGCTTTAGTTTTCTTTATTGCGTTAAGTACGTCATCCTCTGTGATTTGTTTTTTGAATATTTATAATGTCATATGAATTTCTTTTTAAATAAATGCATGAACACTGATTGACAAAAATAATTAATAAATGAAAAAAAAAACAAATAAATAATAAATAAGCAAAATGAATCAGTATATATCTACGATAAATAAGCCTACCAGGTTTACTAGTGATTCAGCTACTTGTCTGGAGCATGTATTCAGAAATAGCAGATTTAAAGATCTAAGTAATAGTATTCCGATTATCTTAAAATCGTGAATAACAGATCATTACTCTGCGGTAATTAATCTACCAACAGAAATAGGAGAAAACTTAAATATAGAAAATTAGTTTCAAAATACACATAAATTACAAAAACTTAAGGACTGATCTCCAAAATTTTAATTTTGAAAATCTGTATAAATTGACAAATATAAACGAGGCAACAACATTATTTGTATGCACACTGCGCGAACTAATTAATATTATTACGAAAACCATTAAATTAAAAAGAAAAGATCGGACATGAAAGAGTTGGTTTACTAATGGTCTGGTACGGTCAATTAATTCAAAAAATGAAGTGAACAAATTATGCAGAGAAAATCATGCTAACCATATAATTAAAGAAGAATTTATTACATATCGAAGTTATGTCAATCGATAAATCAAATTAGCGAAAATAAACTATTGTCAATAATAAATAAATAGAAACATGAAATGTGCAAAAAATTATGGAAAATAATAAAAAATGTTAATGCAGTAAACAAGGTTAGTGAAATAAAACAAATTATGACAGAAACAAACAAATTAACATAGGACGATTTAAAAATTTCTAATACTTTTAACAATCATTATGCTCAAATTTGTGAGAAAGTTGCAAAAAAATTAGAAAACAACAAAATCCTCCTCTAATAAGAGATACATCTTTATATTCGATCTATTTAGAATCTATCATCAAAACAGAAATTTATGATACAATTAAGTCAATAAAAATAAGTAAAACACGATAAAAGCGGAAACATTGCAAGAAATATGTGAAGTAGCATACTCGTACATTATAAACAAAATTATTGAAACAATAAATTGCCCTTCTGAATTCAAAACAGCCGTTATAAAACCTATTTATAAAAAGGGAGACAAAATGAAACATCAAATTTGCCACAGGTACACTCTCCAACAAGAAATTTGGAAATAATCAAATACTTGGCACATGTATAAACATGTGCTTACTCACCTAAATTTTCTCGGAGTGCAGTGTAGCTTCTTGCTTACGGCAGCTTTTCGTCGGTAAGAGCAGTCGGGAGTAAGGAGGGTTAAAATTGAAACAAAAACATGGTAGTGACTAAGGGCGCCACGTAACTTAAAAAAATTGATTGTTTCTTAGTCTTGCAAAAGTTACGGAATACAAAACTTTGTTCCAATTCGGTGTTAAAGAATTATATAACACTATACATGTGTAAAGGAAGGTTAGGTTGATTAAACATGAATGAGCAAAATAAAAAAAAATTTGATAAAACAAAATTTCGTGTAATCTGTTCACCAATCTTTCTAATTGACACTGATTTTTTTTCCATAAATAAAAAAGTACAAAAAAAAAATATTTGGTTCTTTGATCATTAACTAATTACGCTTTAGGCATCCCCCCATAGTACTATGCGTTAGCTCTTCAGCTCACATAAGCAGTTGGTAATATAATATAATAAGTAACATTAAAAATGTCCAAGTAAAAAAAAAATTAATAATAAATTAAAAATCTGGCCTTTCAAACTTTCGAGGATTCTTCCTCTCTCTCTAAATGCGGGTTAGCAATGGCAGTAACGTTAGTCAGTCCTTCCTTTGTTCACCCAGTGTATACCAATTCATAAAAAAAAATAAGTCCCCTTATGGAAGGGTGAAATCCTAATCAGCTTATTCGCCAAAAAGCACAGTAATCTAGAACAGAAACCTAGTATGGTAACTAGCACTGTAACCTAGCACGGTAACCTAGCACGGTAACCTAGCACCCTAAAATTAAAGCAGAAATTATCATCTGAATTTAGTCCCAAAAAAAACATTAAACTCACCTTCTTCTGAAGGGTTGCTACAAAAGAAACAATTGTGGGAACAAAAAAAACACCCACGTAGGAGATTAAATCTCAGGTACTCAATTGTGTGACTACAATAAAAAAAAACGTTCATTATAAATAATTATCTAGTAAATGAATTACTTACGAAAAAAACTTTGGTAACACTTTCTGGATTTTCACAAAAAAATTTTTGATACCATCCAACTTCCAGAGTTGCAGCAAATCGAGATACAATAATTCGAACTAGGAAAGTGTAGCTTTGAATTTCTATGAAGAGCCAAATAAATGAAAAATGTGTATCACATCTGAACCCACAGCTAATCACTAGTCATCTGCCTTCAACATGTCTACCCGGAAGGTATATCAAAAAAGTCCTTCCTGAGAGGACATTATTTAGTACTCTCAGTGTAGTTTTGTTGGTACCAATGGATTTTTATAAAACCTATACTAATGTCACTCGAAAGCTATACAACCATGTAAAGAAAAGAATCCTTAATAATAATTAAATATAAATATCCGCCAAGAAAGACTTTTCGAAGAAGTTCTGAAGGAACTAGCCACGTACCAACATTTACAGGTAAGTAATTAATGTACTACTTAATAATACAAGTCCTAAAACAAGTAGTGTCCTTTATAACCTTTATTTATTTTCAGGATATTTTCTCAATGAATTCCACAGTACTTAATGTTGCAAGTAGGAATGTTTCAAAATAGATAGAGGAAAGTGTTGAGAAAACTTTTAGAACGTGGTGGACAGCTCAAATAACCACTCATTTAA
Source organism: Rhamnusium bicolor (assembly GCA_029963845.1). NCBI lineage: Eukaryota > Metazoa > Arthropoda > Insecta > Coleoptera > Cerambycidae > Rhamnusium > Rhamnusium bicolor. Next base: position 7,423 of record JANEYF010005566.1, on the reverse strand, counting down.
GAAAATCACTGTTTACTGTTTGGATCTCAAGATGACCAAATCGTGATTAGGAGTCGATATTATTTAAATATATTATTATACCAGTTTGCAAAGTAGGTGTTATAATGTTTTCTTTGCATGTTGTTTATGTTAATTAGATATTGGCAGTATTTAGTGATAATAAAAAAAAATAAAAAAACTGTTTTCTTCCATTAAAAAATTCCCGTTTCGTTAAAAATTTAACGGCAACCAACAATACACTTAAGGTGTTTTGTGGGTTGTATTTGACATTTAATCAATGTGATTGATTCATTATTTAAAACAAACAAAAATATAACCTTATAAAAAAATTAACCTGTAAATTTAAACAGTAGCATTTTGAATGCTACACCACCCCTTTCCAAGGAAAGAAAAATAGATTAACTTGTTAAACAATTTTTCTACCGTTTTACCTAAATTTATTTACTTTTAAATAAGTATGAGGAGACAACCAGTAACATTTTAGAATGGTATCTGCGTGTACCACACGTCCAGAGGAGTCATAGTTAAGATTTGTCACAATTGGGATTTGTCGCTATCGGTTGGGTCTGCTAAAATAATTTACCTGTCTCCTTAAAAAAAATACATAATCCGTATATTCAAAATGTAAGTGAAAGAAACTTGCAGTTTGACGAAATATAATTAATAAAATAACTAATTAAACCCTATATACAACATATGTACATAAACCAGCATGGTTCGTGAAAATTTATATCATTTCACTACTATAACTTATCCAACTTTAGGGATCAAATAAACGAAAAAAGGAGAAAAAAAATAATTGAATTTTTCCTAACGAAAAATATAAAACGATAATAGGATCTATCCCACTGATACATCGGAATTAGAACCAAAATATGGTTTTAAATCTTTTATGTGCCATTCACCTGCTGGTGAACCATTGGCATTTTTTAGGTCATAAACCAAACGTGAAATTTTTTTGTGTACGGTACTTAATACATATTTAGGAGCAAGTTTTGCTGCAAATTTATTTGCGGCATCTGAGAGCACTTTGTTACGGCGCCAAACTTTATCTCCTATTTCAAAAGACAAATCTCTTTTTCTTAAATTGTACACAGCGGCATTTCTTTGATAAGCAGAATGTAATTTATTTTTAACTGTCGAGAAAATTTCTGACATACCGTTCATGTCTTCAGAGTACATATTACGATCGCCTAAAGATAATTCTATATCTGCAGTAGAGTTTACTTTGGAATAATAATTTCCACTAAGGGGAACGTGTCTCCCAAAATTAAGAAAAGCTGGAGAAAAGCTAGTAACCTCATGTTTTGCCGTATTGATGGCTGCTTGTATTTTTGACAATTCTTGGTCCCAATGTACATGTTCATCAACATAACTTCTAATGGCGGTTCCTACAGTACGATTATTTCTCTCCACAAAGTTACATTGAGGGGAATAACGTGGGCTAAACCATATTTTTTGCACTTGGTAGGAATCAGCTAATTTTTTAAATGTTCGACCCGCAAACTGTGTACCGTTGTCACACAAGATAAATTGAGGGACACCGTATACTAGAAATACATCGTTTTCCATAAACCGTACTATATTTTGTGCGGTAGCTTGGCGCATTGGGTGTAACAAAGTATATTTTGTAAACCAATCACCTACAACCAAAAGATAACTATAGCCCTTAGTAGAACGCGGAAGTGGCCCGATTATATCTACTGCTATAACCTGGAATGGATAATTTACTGATTTTTCAGCTCCCATTAAACCCATCCGCGAAGTATTCGCTGACTTTTGTGCCTGACAGACTTTGCATGACCGTACATATTTCTGAATGTCTGGTCTCATTTTCGGCCAATAATAATTTTCCCGTATTCGAGAAAAAGTTTTATAAAAGCCAAAATGTGAAGACATGGGCGGATCATGGCACGAAATAATAATAGCACCACGCTGTAATTTTGGGACAAGAAATTTCCATTCACGTATGTTACTCTGGATAGGCAAACAGGACGGAACAAATTTAAGCAAAAGGTTATTTTCAACTTTCCATTGAGGATACAAAGTTGGATTATTGATGACCTTTTCTCGAAGTGAAATATACCAATTATCAAGGTTATCAGTAGAAATGTCTAACATAGAAATAACCGGAGTTTCTAAAGATTCTGAATCTTTGTCAGGGAGACGTGATAAAGCATCGGCTACTATATTTGATGATCCTTTACGATGTACTAGGTCAAACGTGAATTGACGTAATTTTACTGCCCATCGAGCGAGTCGGCCCGTTGGATTTTTTAAATTATTGATCCACAGAAGGCTATAATGGTCTGTAATTACCGTAAAACGTGTACCTTCAACGAAAGGACGAAATTTATCCACACAAAAAAGTAAACTTAATAGTTCCCGTTCAGAGACCGTATAATTCCGTTCTGAGCGAGATAACGTTCTAGACGCGTATGCAATAACCCTTTCATTACCCCGTATAGTCTGCGTTAATATACCGCCAAGTCCCGTATCGCTAGCATCACACTGTATAGTGAAAGGCTCTGAAAAATTTGGCGAACATAATATGGGTGCTGAAACCAGAGCTTTTTTTATATTAATAAATGAAGCTTCTGCTTCAACAGTCCAATTTATTTTTTCCTTCTTTTTCTTCCCTTTTGTAAGGTCACTTAAAGGAGACACCTTTGTGGAAAAATTATCTATGAATCTACGATACCATGAGCATAGTCCAAGAAATCTTTTGACTTCTGTGGAAGTAGTAGGACGCGGATAATTCACCATAGTGGCTACTTTATCTGGGTCTGTCCGAAGACCATTAAAGTCCACCACATAGCCTAAATACTTAAGAGAAGTTTTAAAAAATTCACACTTTTTTAAATTTATAGTGAGGTTTGCATCTTTTAGCCGATTTAGAACTTCAGTTAATAGATATATGTGTTCCTCGAAAGTGGAAGAAGTTATAATAATATCGTCAAGATAACAAAAAAATTTTTGGTTCAAATTCTGGACCAAACAATGCATCAACTAACCTTTGTTGTGTCTGGGCACTATTGCACAGACCAAAAGGCATAACAGTAAAATGAAAAAGTCCCCTACCGGGTACGCTAAAAGCAGTTTTTTCCCGTGATGACTCCTCTAAAGGTACTTGCCAAAATGCTTTTCGTAAATCTACGCTAGATATATATTTAGCATCCCTAAGCATACTAAGTATTCGATCAATTCGTGGAAGAGGGTAAGCATCATGTTTAGTTACTTCATTAAGTTTACGCCCGTCAAAGCAAAAACGATATTCTTCATTCGTTTTTTTCACTAATAGAACCGGACTATTCCAAGAACTATGTGAAGGTTCTACAACACCCAATTTTAACATTTCGTCAAGTTCATTATTTAAAATTTTTTGCATGTACGGTGACATGAGGTACTGTCTTTGTTTGAACGGTTTTGCGTCGCCCGTATCTATAGACAAAATGATTCTATTTGTGCGACCTAACTTCGTATCGCTACTGATTTCATTAAATAATTCTATCAGATTATTAGCCTGCCTTTGTTGGACAGGAGAAAAGTTTTCAAATGTACCTAAGTCCGATATTACATTAAAATCACTAATTTCCGAAGCAACCTCTATTCCAGAATTGCTAAAATTACTTTGAATATTCCAGGAATTATTTTTAAAATCCATTTTAATTTGAAATTGTGTACAAAAATCAGTACCAAAGATAAAACTTTGCGGTAAAGAAGGAACAAGTACAACTTTTAGTACCTGACAAGTGTTATCAACAAAAATTGGCAAATCAACTAAACCAGTGACGGGTTGCTCAGTTCCATCAGCGGTTGAAATATTTTTAAGTATTGAAGGATTTATCTTTACTTTAAATTTTTGCAATAATTTTATACCGCTCGCCCCTACTATAGATATGGTAGCTCCAGAATCTAGCAGTGCTACAATATTCTGATCATATAACTTAACTGAAATATAAGGCCGATTGTCCAATTGTTTCTTAAGAAACAGTGGCGCAACTTGATAATTTTTATAAAAGTCTTTTACAAAATGTCGCCAATTCTGCCAATCTTTATGGTCAAAAAATTTAGTTTTTTTATTAGGGAAAATGTTAGCCTTAGTAATTTTAGAAGAGTAACGGCTAACTGAAAACTCTCCGACAGTTAGTTTAAATTACATTTTTTACAGGTGCGTACTGTAACATTGGGGTTTCCACATTTATAACAAAATTTTTTCTGGATCTGTAGTTTACAGTCGTGGTAAGTGTGATTATTTTTATTACAATTCCAGCAGACAATTCCCAATTGTCTGGAGGTACTAGGACCTGATAAATTATTATTTGTGGAAGTGACAGTATTTACAGTCTTTTTCGTGTCTTTGGCTTTAAATTTATTTTTACCAAACTTGCCATTGCTTACGTTACTAGGAGTTACACTAGAGTTTGAAACGTGATCTAATTCAGGATCAAACAAGGTAGAACATTGTCGTCTAACAGAATTACTTGAATCAGAATTAGAAATATTCGCCATCTCTAATTTTCTACATAAATTTGATAGTTCCGTTACAGAGTTGATGTCACTCAACGCTAAGCTTCTTCGATATTCAAATAATAGACCTTTTATTATGTATTTTACTTTAGTAACTTCAGCGACTGGTCTACTAAGACGGCTAAAAAGTACTTCCATACAGGCAATAAAAATTACTACTCGCTCTGTTTTTCCTTGACAGCGAACTTTAATTTGTTCCCATACCTCGTCATCAAAATCTGGATTGAGAAAATCTCGTTTAAGTCTTACAACTAAGGAATCCCAATCAGTTACTTCCGATTTGATCTGTCGTAACCAAAATGTAGCTTTCTCAGTAAATAAGTCACTGGAAGCCTCATACAAGTCTAACTTGCTAATACGCCGAGCCTGAGCTAGTTCTTCAATTCTTTCAATAAATGGAAGAAGTTTATTAGGGTCTCCGTCAAATTGTAAACCTAATTTGTACACCGGAATTGATTTTGAGTTATTAGACCTAAGTTGTGCTTGAGGTGCGCTACATGTATGAAAAACACTGTTTTCGGTATTATCAGTAACAGATACTGGCTGTACCATATCAGCTTTTTCATGCAACTCGGCCTCTAATTGTAAACAGGACGCATACGATTCATTTTTAAATTCTAACTGCAAAACATTTTCCTCCTCAATCGGCATGCGCTGAACTCGACAAGTAATATGTGCTATACGCGACTGTAATCTTTTAAATAAAGAATCTGAAGTAGGACCTTCAAATTCATTTATTAATGATTTTATGGATTCTAAAGTTTGAGTAACCTCCCCACATTCATTATCATAATTAAAATTTCGATCGACTAACGAATTTAAATCAACTTTATTTCGCTCTCTTTCTAAAAGTCGTTTTAAAATTGCACGCTTTTCACCTTGATCACGATTTGAAATTACGTTTCTTATTCTAAGTTCATAATTTAATTCATTACAAAGTAAGTGAACAGGTTTAAATGTAATGTCCATGTTAAAATATTAATATTTGATAAAAACAACCAAGCTGTTTAAATACGCTTTAAACCAGAAACCAGATAATAAAAGAATAAAGTATTTTAGCCTTTTTATACACACATACCTAAAAAAGCATACTATTTACCAGTAACCATAATGGACATAAAAGTGAAGATTCAAGGAAATGAATTTATTCCATACACACTCAGCAACAAAAGTCAGGACTCCTATTAAAATTATTATTTCAATTTATGAAATAATTATTTTTTTAAATAAATCAGTCAAGAGAAAACCAGGCTTTAATTTTACTTGCTCATTCACGAATCAACTGTACCAAAAATTTATGTAATATAAACTGATAGTAAAATATCAAAAAAAATTCAAATTAAACAAACTACCATATTTTTGCAAAAAGAACTAATCAGTATAATTGCATAGATATTACTTAATATCCCTCAAGGCCTCACGTTGGCTGTGCCACTCTGCCACAGGTACACTCTCCAACAAGAAATTTGGAAATAATCAAATACTTGGCACATGTATAAACATGTGCTTACTCACCTAAATTTTCTCGGAGTGCAGTGTAGCTTCTTGCTTACGGCAGCTTTTCGTCGGTAAGAGCAGTCGGGAGTAAGGAGGGTTAAAATTGAAACAAAAACATGGTAGTGACTAAGGGCGCCACGTAACTTAAAAAAATTGATTGTTTCTTAGTCTTGCAAAAGTTACGGAATACAAAACTTTGTTCCAATTCGGTGTTAAAGAATTATATAACACTATACATGTGTAAAGGAAGGTTAGGTTGATTAAACATGAATGAGCAAAATAAAAAAAAATTTGATAAAACAAAATTTCGTGTAATCTGTTCACCAATCTTTCTAATTGACACTGATTTTTTTCCATAAATAAAAAGTACAAAAAAAAATATTTGGTTCTTTGATCATTAACTAATTACGCTTTAGGCATCCCCCCATAGTACTATGCGTTAGCTCTTCAGCTCACATAAGCAGTTGGTAATATAATATAATAAGTAACATTAAAAATGTCCAAGTAAAAAAATTAATAATAAATTAAAAATCTGGCCTTTCAAACTTTCGAGGATTCTTCCTCTCTCTAAATGCGGGTTAGCAATGGCAGTAACGTTAGTCAGTCCTTCCTTTGTTCACCCAGTGTATACCAATTCATAAAAAAAAATAAGTCCCCTTATGGAAGGGTGAAATCCTAATCAGCTTATTCGCCAAAAAGCACAGTAATCTAGAACAGAAACCTAGTATGGTAACTAGCACTGTAACCTAGCACGGTAACCTAGCACGGTAACCTAGCACCCTAAAATTAAAGCAGAAATTATCATCTGAATTTAGTCCCAAAAAAACATTAAACTCACCTTCTTCTGAAGGGTTGCTACAAAAGAAACAATTGTGGGAACAAAAAAAACACCCACGTAGGAGATTAAATCTCAGGTACTCAATTGTGTGACTACAATAAAAAAAAACGTTCATTATAAATAATTATCTAGTAAATGAATTACTTACGAAAAAAACTTTGGTAACACTTTCTGGATTTTCACAAAAAAAATTTTTGATACCATCCAACTTCCAGAGTTGCAGCAAATCGAGATACAATAATTCGAACTAGGAAAGTGTAGCTTTGAATTTCTATGAAGAGCCAAATAAATGAAAAATGTGTATCACATCTGAACCCACAGCTAATCACTAGTCATCTGCCTTCAACATGTCTACCCGGAAGGTATATCAAAAAAATCCTTCCTGAGAGGACATTATTTAGTACTCTCAGTGTAGTTTTGTTGGTACCAATAGATTTTTATTAAAACCTATACTAATGTCACTCGAAAGCTATACAACCATGTAAAGAAAAGAATCCTTAATAATAATTAAATATAAATATCCGCCAAGAAAGACTTTTCGAAGAAGTTCTGAAGGAA
>JANEYF010005565.1:0-60681 GCA_029963845.1 Rhamnusium bicolor | reverse complement strand
TACCTTAGTACGAAGAGAAGATTTTATTTGTATCTGTTTTAGAACTTCGACATTTAAATATTTAAAAAAAAATCAGCACAAATCGAATAAGTTAGGTTATGTTATAGATTTATTCTACGTTTCTGTCATGGAATTGCCGATTGAAAACTTATGTTAATTAATTATTATAATCATTTCTTATTTATTTTTTACTTTCACTTGATTACGACTATTTTATTTGAATACTAAAAAATAGAAAAAAAATTTTACCGTTTTAAAAAGAATTTAAATTATAAACAATGAATAGCAATAGAAAATCAATAACATAATCATTTTCTTCGCAATTCATTAAGTGGAATATAAATCTTAATAAAAACGACAAAAAAATACACAATTATTGAAAATATATACAGGGTGATTCATAAGGAATGGGTAATAATTTACCTGCCGATTCTATAGCGAAAAATATTAATTTTTTGGTTAAATATTAATACTTACTGAGACACAGAGTGTTAAAGTTATAAAAATAATTCAGTAATGTTGTTATATATCAGATATTTTTACACACATAATCATAAAAGTTGGTACAATTAGGTTTTTTTGAAGTGAGAAAATCGAATAAGCTATCACTTTTGGTGTATCGCATAGAGGGCGCTACGTAAGTTATTTTGGTTTAACAGAATCCGTCATAACATTTTTGTAATTCGTTCATTTATAATCTCATTGCAAATTTTCTATTTAACCATTATTTTTAAACAAAAAAGGGATACTAGTTTTATCTTCATAAAATGCACCCTTATCGATATATTTATATTTTAGAAAATCTTGCGCACCCATAACTTTTTTTATTTTTTTACAGTGATCCTCACTTTCCTCCCCAAAATGCATAATTTGTACTTAGTTAAAGTAAAACAACCATCCTGATTAATAAAGGATAGGTGCTAAAAATGTTTTACAAACTATGCTGTGGAAATAAGTACAACATATGACACAGATGTATTTATTAACTATCTGATAAATATTTATTGTGATATTTGAATTGCTAATGTTTGTTAATTATTATAAATTGTGTTAAAGTAAAGGTGTGAATATGCCACAACATAACGATTTTACTAATGAAGAAATGAGAGGTATGAGCTGAGATTATGCAAGAGAAGAGAGCCTAATTACAAGATTTTTTTAAATTTGTTTAATCGATTAGGCGAAACAGGTTCATTTCGCCCCAAAAACCATACAGAACTTCCCAAAATTATATAATCTGACCAAGAAGATGAAGTTTTAGTTCAAGTAACTCGTGATCCCGAAACCAGTACCCACCATTTGTCATTAGCTACTGAAATTAGTCAATCTTTAATAGTAAGACTGTTAAAGGAGAAGTTTTACCCGTTTCATTTTACTCCCTTCAAAATTTACTTCCACGGGATTACGCAACTAGAGTTAGCTTTTGTCATAGGATGCGCAGAAAACAAAATCAAGACCGTTCATTTTACAAAAATGTCCTCTTTACAGACGAAGCTACATTTACGAGACGCGAAATGATCATTCTTGGTAATTAGAAAATCCGTATATAATCAGGGAAAGTCATTATTAATATGAACTTAAGATTAATGTATGGTGTGGCATAATTGTAGACAAATTTTTAGGTTCAACTGAGCTGCCTCCCAATTTAAACGGAGAACTTTATCTAAATTTTTTAAGAAGCCAGTTATCAGAACTGTTTGATGATATACCACCAATTGTAAGAATAAATATGTGGTACATACAAGATGGAGCGCCACCACATTTTCCCCTACAAGCAAGAAATTACTTGAATGGAGTGTTTCCAAACAGCAGGATAGGTCGTGGGAGTCAGTTTCCTTGGCCACCTCGTAGCCCGGATTTCAATCCAATGGATTTTAAAGTTTGGGGTTACATGAAATCTCTTGTTTACTCCAAAATAATAGGTGCTCGCTAAGAGTTGTGGAGAAGAAGCTGCTGATACTATTAGAACTAACCCAGCCACTTTTTTTTCTGTAAGAGAATCATTGAGCAAGCGACTAAAACGCTGCATTGAAGTGGGTGGTGGCCATGTAGAATGTTCTCTGTGAGATGTAACACTTTTAATTGTAGTTTCAAAATATTTTGTTTTGACTTTGTTCTTTCTATTCAAGTTGATAAATAAATTCTAGTTTTATCTTTTAAATTGTTTAATTTATTTCCGCCATTTTTTAAATTTAAAAATACTCACTTTCTCCCACCTCTTCAGATATTTGGTATTAAAAGTTATTTTTGACGAATAGATTATTACAAATTATGCATTTTGGGGAGCAAAGAGAGGATCACTGCAAAAAAGTATAAAAAAATTATGGGTGCCCAGAATTTTCTAAAATGTGAATATCTCGATAAGGGTACATATTATGAAGATAAAACAAGTATCCCTTTTTAGTTTAAAAATAATAGTTAAATAAAACATTTGCAATGAGATTACAAATGAACGAAGTAAAAAAAGTTGTGATGGATTCTGTTAAACCAAGATATGTGATACAACAAAAATGATAACTTATTCGATTTTCTCTAGTCAATAAACCTAACTGAACCGACTTTTATGTTTATGTGTGAAAAAATAAGTGAAATATAACAACATTACTGAATTATTTTTATAATTTTAACACCCTGTATTTCAGTAAGTGTTAATCTTTGACCACCAGTTACGAAGCACAAAATTAATATTTTCCGCTAAAGAATCCGCAGGTAAAATATTACCCATTCATTAGGAATCACCCTGTATTTATAATATATACATTGTGTTCAAAACTACGTAAATACTTAACATTTATTTTGTATCCAAATTAAAATAGTCTTGAAAATGTTTGATATAACCTAAAACTTAGTGTGCAAATTCACGAAATCGTTCAAAATCACAAATATTCTCAAATAGTTTTCAGCTACCAAAACAATACTTAAATAATGAAAATAAGGCAACAAGGCAACACAGATTCGGTCATTCGGCAATGTTATATTAATCCAAACTTTTATGAATATTTTTTGTAGTTAAATCTTTTTTTAAATCCAACCTCTTATGGATACATAAATAGTGTAGAATTATATACAATCAAAAAAAATCCAACTTTTAATATAGTGGAACTGGGGGTGTTCCACTATGAACGATAAATTTTAACACACGCATGGTTTGTCTACGTAGAACAGTGTTTGTGTTGAAGAACTGAAAGCTGAACATCGTGGGCTACAAAAATTGCAACTTTAACATTTTTAGCTGTCTTAATTATTTTACTTCACATTCATCCCAATGTCAAACTTATTACAATTTCCTCTATTTCAGGAAACTATTTTCTGATTCAATATTTCTTGAGGTGTCGGCCTCAAGTTGAAATCAATATTAAAGCCATAATGTCAATCATAAATATTCTTGAAGTGTCAAAGTTAGAAACTAGGTCTAATAGCTTACGGAATTGACCCAGTAAACATAGTAAGCTAATTTATAAATCAGCTGATAGGTGCAGTTTCAAGTCGAAGGTAGTGAAAAGCTTGCGCACGTGAGCAAGTTTTTGACCCGGTCACCGAACCAGGTCAACGAAGAGGCAGCTCAGGTCGGGCCATTGAACCATCCCTACCCTTCCTGTTATACCTTTACATAAACGTGCAGGGGTTAGCTACACCCTATCTTTGCTGACTTATGAAATCTTTGCAATTGAAAAATTAATAATAAAGTAGAAATGGCAATATTTTAAATTAATCTTTTGAAATAAATAAATATATATATATATATATATATATATATATATATATATATATATATATATATATATATATATATATATATATATATATATATATATATATATATATATATATATATATATATATATATATATATATATATTATTAAATATGATTTGAAGGAAACAACTACTCAGCGGCCAAATACCCCGACCTGCATTGAATTACACCTTCAAATCATGATAGATGGAAAGCCAATATCATTTGTCGATTCCTAACCAGACATAGATCGATTTCGAACTTATTTGTTCTCTTCAGTATGCCAAAGGTTATGGAACAGACAAATGATAGTGGCCAACCTGCTAGTTATATACTAACTAAGGTGAAGTGAATAGTGGTGAGAGGTATGAAACTTCTCATATGGTCTGAATGCTACTATCCGACCGACATCCTAGATGTCTCTGTGGCGGATAGCCACTTGCATCACAGCAAGTACCGAGAGCGGCGACCCCTAGCCCAGGTGGACTAAACTAATGTTATTAAATATGATTTGAAGGAAACAACTACTCAGCGGACAAATACCCCGACCTGCATTGAATTACACCTTCAAATCACGCCAATATCGGCGAGCGACAAAGTAAAAAAGCGCTCGTTCCTCAGAAAAGTTCACCATTGCGCTTTCTTTTGGAAGCGCAAAGTTGCACTTTTCGCTCGGTTGTAGGAAAAAATATTTATCATAGAGATGTGATAGTATTAAAAAAATAGTTTATTTTGAACTAAATGACAAATATGTCTGGATTAGCTTGGATGAAACCACCAGTGCTTGCGGCCGTAAAGTGGCAAATGTTTTAGTAGGTGCATTAATATTAATAATATAATTCATGATAAGGCAAACAGAAAAATATATAATACATAATATAATTTTACTTTTGTGTTCCCTAGTTAAAAATATTTACATGTGTGTATGTGTGTGTGTGTGTGTTACTATTACATTCTCCAATGCGAATAGGGCCAATTTGCAATATTTTGTTTCGCATTGCAGATATAGAAAAAATGTTATTAGAGAAAGTTGTTCAGATTTGACGCCATATACCAGATTTCAGTGCAAAATTCGCATTTTCGTTTTTTCTCATTTTCTCTCAATCTTATTACAAAAGTTCGAAAATATGAGCAGATAGCCATAGAAAAAAATAAACAGACAATCATTAAATGTCAGTCTGATGTTACTTCTGTAAATCTAACATCAAATAAATAAATAAATTTTCGAACTTCTGTAATAAAATTGGGACTGACAAAAAATGGGGAAAAAAGAAAATGCGAATTTTGCAATGAAATCTGATATTTGGCATCAAAATTTGAATCTAAACAACTTTTTCTTATAACTGTTTTCGATATCTGCAATGCGAAGCAAAATATTGCAAGTTGGCTCAATTCGTGAAGTTGTAGTAGGCTGTGGTGACTTTTGACATTTGAACTAAAGAGCTCCAAAGAGGCAGCTCGTGATGTTCTATATCTGTGCCAAAATGGAAATAAATTACAGGGGTGTCTTTATCTTAAGTGGGTCACACAGTATAGTAAGTAGCTCTCACCATCTCAATCTCAACCACCCCATCCTTAGGTAGTATACTCTTTGTAACACCTCAAATTGTTAAAGGTAAATTTATTTGGAATACAACACTGAATACCGTTTTTAAATATATTGAATTTTCGAATTACAGGAACAAATATGGAAAAGCCACCCAGTAAACACCGAAGTACGGCACTTTACTGAGTTTTTTACCGAGCCTTTGCTGCCCAATAAAGTTCTAGTAAAGGCCCATATTTTGGTGTTTACTAGGTAGTTTTTATAACCTACTGTTTTTGGTTTGAAAGCAATGAAATGGAATATTATGAATAGTCCCAATATGGTCCTTGACAGTAATAAAAATGAATTAAATCCCTTCTATAAATGATCGTATCAGGCAGTGGGCATACGGTACGTACCCCAGAAAAAAAACCCCTCGCTCCGCTCTACTATTGTCGGGCGAATCGATCATTAACACTACCAGTAGCCTTAAACTTTTCAATCCACTTCAAGATGATCCTCTTTGATAGAACAGAACCATCTCGAGCAACTGGAAAATGTAATCTAAATCTTCTATGCACCTAAGCAACAAATTCACACTCAATAAACGTATAAACAGCAATGACGCGAGGCTGCCCCGACCAGTTTGACATGCTGACTTGGTGGACATTAGCATAAGAAACTTCAGAATAGCTGCCTCCGGTGATGCGCATTTTTCCATCATTGCTTCTAGCCAGAAGTTACAAATGGATTGAGATTCAAATTAATCATATTTTACGGGACCACCCTGTACTAAAGTAAAAATATTATTTTAAACAAGAACCTTGCTAGGGAAAACAGGGAAAGCGTGAGTTGATCTTCGACTAAAGTATTTGTGAATATGGCAGTATATGTTACAAAATTTTCGACAAGGCCGCTCGGTGGCGCCGCCGCTAATATGTCTATAACCTTGTACTTCACGTATTTAGAGCTGTTTACTGTAAATAATAAATAGTGTCTAACGATTTTATAATTTATATCACTTCTATCCGAAAGCGTCACATGTTAAAATTGTTAGACACTCTTTATTATTTATAGTAAACAGCTCTAAATAAGTGAAGTATAAGCTAAGATCGAGTAATCCATGGGAAATATAAATGAGGCTTGTGTTTATTCATTTGTGATTATCGATTCTACGAGTAAAGTGAAATAGTAATATTAACGCTAGAGATATATTATCTTACCTTCTCATAAACTAAATTGATTTAAAAACTTATAATGGTTTAGTGGGTTAATAAAGAACAAAAGGCATCTACACATTAATCACCTTTTTGCTGTTTTCGGAAAAACTTACGTTCTAATAGTGATATGAGCTAAGTATCAAGGTCACGGTTATATAAAGAATAAGACCGTATAGTTGTTATTAATCATATATTTTTTAAGAGAAAGAACATTTACAGCTTGATGATATGAAATGGCACTTTAAATTTAAGAACAAAATATAAATTTGAAAAGTAAATATGAGGAAATTGTACTAAAATGGTCATATTAATCTCGGAGAATACCATAAGTGAATATTTTTCATGAACAGGATAATCTGAGATAAATATTAAACTATTAATACATTACATAGAATTACACATGAAAAATGACGATATATATTATATAGGATGAAGTAAATTTAGGTACATTAATAAAAACTTATTTTATTGTTTTAGTGGCTAAGGATATTAATAACATTATATCAGGGAAAGTTTAATCCAAAATAATACACGTAGAAATTTCATAAAAAATGCATATATGTATATATATATATATATATATATATATATATATATATATATATATATATATATATATATATATATATATATATATATATATATATATATATATATAAAAGTACAAATAACTAGATTTAACGGGTACGCCCGCATAAAGAATATAAGGTGGAAGAACTCAAAAAATTGCAAATGGCAGAAGAATGTAAACCGTGGACACGTATTCCTGACTAAATGGTCGTTCTCAGCACGGCGCGGCGTAGCTAAGTTAAATGATGAACATAACTTAACAAATAAGAACACAAAGGGAAAAATACTGACAGAAAGCCAGTCGCACCTTTGTGGCTTCCAATTGGATGGTTCTATATTAGAACATCGACCAAGCATCGCACATGTGGGCAACTGTACTTATATATTCTCCTGGGTTGGAAATACTACACAGGGATACGAAGTTTTTTTACAGTAATAACAACCATACCCAACACCTTTTTGGAATGTACTAACTAAAACACCACCACTATATCGCCAGCTACCTGCTATAATCTGGAAGGGCGGTATTGCAGCGCATGACTTAAGGATGCATAATTTATTGGCTATCTATAGATAAAATCACGACGGGGCGAACACGGCACCACGCTCACCAATTCGCGAATGAAGTCCCCCTCCGCTACTAATTACGCAAACCAATGGGCGTGTTTGCACACTCGTGGTTATAGGGGTTTAGGAAAATTTACCCCGAGTGGCCAATTCACTATCTATGTCTTTGTTATCATATAGTAATTTTAGATATAGAGAATATTTGCAAATCGCTAGAATTTTCGTAAACACCTAATATCTGTACAATAAACTCAGTGTGGAATGAAGGAATACAATGAAGCACGCCCTCGTTCCTTAACAAACAATGTACAATGAGCAACATCGATGCATAAGTCTCTTTCTGTTGTATCCATGACTGCTATGCACACACCCAAAGCAGGCTTTCTAATTAAACTTTTCCAATAGTGTATAATTTAAATTACATGATGTTTCTAGTAAATATTTGGAAGATAGATTCACTCAAATTAGGCCGCCCTAGGAAGTGACACCTTTCAAAACGGAAACATCAACATTTCGTTTTAAGTTATTTTAAAAAAAAATTGATTAAAATTGGAGAAGTAAAATTTTGGGAACAGTTTCTATTCATAGACCAGTGTGAAAATATTTTCATCCACACCATCTTCCCTTTAAGGGATGACAAAACTACCCTTCTAATTTTTCAGACAAACTCTATTTAAGAACTTTCAAACTGTTTGAGACCTTAAATTATTAAGACCCGTTAATTTCAGTACTTAATTTGTCAAGATAAATTAATTGATCTAATCCTATACCCTTTAGGAGTAAAATAAAGAATTTTGTATACACACACTTATATATATATATATATATATATATATATATATATATATATATATATATATATATATATATATATATATATATATATACTTTTTTTTGTGGGGATTTCGGTCAGGTATAACTAATTAATTTTTTTTCCTAACGTTTCGGTTTATTACACCATCATCACAGAAACTATTATTTATTAGGAATTTGTTTTAAAATTTTCTATTAGGTACATGCTATTTGGTTGTCTGTTTTAACGCAACTTATTGTTGACTTAGTTGACTTAGAGTTGCGTTAAAACAGACAACCTACTATATGTACCTAATAGAAAATTTTAAAACAAATTCCTAATAAATAATAGTTTCTCTGATGATGGTGTACTAAACCGAAACGTTAGAAAAAAATTTAATTAGTTATACCTGACCGAAATCCCCACAAAAAAACCTATCAATATTAATTGATAATAACGGTCAAGAAAAGAAAAAAAAATATGTGTATATATATATATATATATATATATATATATATATATATATATATATATATATATATATATATATATATATATATATATATATATATATATATATATATATATATATATATATATATATATATATATATATATATATATATATATATATATATATATACAGGGCCATCACGCGCTTTTTTGGAATAACTTGGTTATTTTTGAAGTTAATAGAAAAGTGTAAAGGCCTTCATTAATTAATTTTATTCGGAGAATCCAAATTTTGAACCAAAATAACAATTGCACATCGCATTTAAGAAATACGATATCTTACTTTGTTTTTTTTTTAATAAAACACCCTGTATAATTTAAAATAATTCGATTTTCCTCAATTTTCTGATTACTAAAATACCGTACATGTCACGTTATTTAAATTTTTTTTTAAATATTTGTATTTTGGTATTTAAATATCGTTAATGATTGTGTTGCCTTTGAAAACAAAATAGCTGTATTTTTGAAATAATGATGCAGTTTACTCGTTAAAGTAATATTCCGCAAAAATCAGTATGTCATAGATAATTCTTCTTCTTCTTTTCAAACGAAACCACACTTAACAAAACCATTACTGATAATTTAATACCAAAATCTAAATATCTCAAAAACTGGTTGAGATAGCATGACACATGTTGGATTCTTGAAATTAGAAAAATGAGGAAAATCTATATAATTTAAAACATAATTAAAAAAACTAAATAAAATGTCATTCTTAAAAGCGACGCCCAATTGTTTATTTGTTTCAAAATTTGGATACTACGAAAAAACTAGTTAATGAAGGTCTTTACCTTTCTTTAATAACTTAAAATATAACCAAGTAATTTAATAAAAGAAAATTTTCGCGTGATGACTGTACAAAGGATATTATATTTGGGCAACAATATTTTATTACTGTAATATCTTTAATGAAGAAAATCAGAAAAAGGGGTCAATGTTTCCTGGTAGACTTAATTGAAACTTGTTTACTGCAAACCAAAGATAAACGAATAAAAACTGTTATCTAATACAACAATAACGAAACAGGATATAAACTCAAGTTTGCCAAATATCACTAAATAATCACAGTAAAGATTTCTGTAAGAATTAATTACTTAAATCAATATATAGGTTGTTGAACTGAAAACTTAAATCTGAAATATAGTTTGAATTGCTTGAGTTATCGATTTTGGATAAAATGGGATTAACTTAATATATGTATCGAGAGAAATAAATCTATGAGTTATAATACTTTTAAAATGGAAAAAATCAAACCCCCCTTATTTTCATTAATCATTTTATGAATTATACTGAGGAATCGTATTATTAAAATTTATAATAATGATTGATGCTTCATTAGAATGCTTAATAAAAACTAAATCTCATGATACAAGTTTCTTCGTATTTAATTTTATTTGTAAAGATAAGTGAATAGGAATTTATAAAATTGCATTTTAATAAATAGTGTCTTAAAGTGTACCAATATGTAAGTCATTATATAATGAAGAAAGGGAAATAAAAGTCTTAAATATGACAAATTCATTTCATAATTTATGGCTAGCTTAGAAGCAACAGATACTTCATCTTCTTACTCTTTGGTGATTCAAAAGATGAAACTAGTTTCCACTATGCAAAATGAACATACTGCAATGTGTACAGTTCTTTGGAAGGACTTATTTATGCAGCAATGTAAATAGTGACCATACATGTAGTTTCTATTTTTCATCTAATATTTTGATGGATTTTCTGGATATTTGATATTCCTGCTTCAATCAACACATACCAAAATTTTGCAAGTGTTGATAAATACACTGTACAACACATTTAGGGGAACACATTTTTGCCGTGTAGCATTTTTGAAACAATAGACAGATGCAAGTGTCAACTTCGGTATATTGTTACCTCAACTTTACTTAACAAGTTACAAACAACAAATGTGCTCTACTTTAACTGTTTTCTTAAGTTACACGAAACAATTGAGATTACCAAAATCAAAATGTGATTTCACTTAAAATGTAATTGAAATTCTGTTATGGCCGAATTTTAGTAGTGCGTTTGCCCTCCGATAGCATCAATTATAACCTGGCATCGAATAACATGTTTGTGAGATATTTTCCCTTCTTCTAGAAGGACTTCAGCCAATCTCTGAAACGTTCAGAAGGATGCTTCCTATTACGACTGTCAAGTAAATTCCAAACGTGCTCGATGGGATTTAGGTCTGAACTCATGGCTGGCTACTGCATCACTTGGATTTCCTGTTCTCTGAGAAAACGTCCTGTAAAATTTGAATTATGAATCCTACAATTATCCTGTTGAAAGATGAATCCAATGCCAAAATTGTTCACAAATTTTAAAATATGGTCTTGAGGAATTGTGTCAACATGACCGATCCATCTCCAAATTTGTCCACTTTCTGTATACACTGAGCTTTCCAGGACATCTGTACAGGGTGGGGAAAATTTCGAAGTTTGTGTAGGGTAACTCGGTAATTGTAGGAGATACAAAAAATGGAAGAGACATGTTCACCTCTTTTTTTGAGACAAATTCACTGGCGAAAACAAAAATTTGCTATCGTCTTTTGTTTTCGAGTTATAAACAAAAGTTTAGACGCATGTCAATATCTTGGTTGTTTGTAAAGTTATGAAAACACAACTTTTATATTCTTCAGGCACTTTTTTCTGTATAATACAGTGGCGTCGAGAAAATTTAAAAAAAATGCAATTTCGAATTGTAGCATAAAGTTGTATTTTTTAAAATGGGAATCATAGTTGGCTATGTTTTAGTTGAAATGAATTTTTTTCTCTTTCAAACTACATATCATATGTAGGGTCGCTTTTGATATGTAAGTATTTAATAGCGAAAATAATCTTTTAGTAGATTACTTTTTGCATTTTTTTATATTTATTCCAAGTAGTTGTGTGTTATCTATGACAGCCTTTATCCATTTGTCAGTAAATTATAGTCGGAGAGCTGGCGTCCAAAATGTGCAAGAGTTTTCTCAAAGCTATTTTTTTGAGATTAGGTTACTTTTTAGTCATGGAAAGTAACTGTAGAGTCAGCACTTCCGGTACCGGGACACCTGGCGCTGGGACGCTCGCAAAGGTGTAATATTAATTAACGTCTCTAAACTGTTTTCTCAAAGCTCAAAATTCATATAGAACGAGCAAATATAATATAAAACAAGAATCCAACAGTCAGACAGCAAAATATAGGGACACGTGGCGTCAGCGCTACTTCATACCTGTCAAAAAAAATGACGTGTGTCAAAGTGATTTCTCAAAGCTGAAATTCTCCAAAACATTAATTAAAACTATAAAGTTAATAAAGGGGACAGTCAGACTCATTTATGATAGGACCACGTCCGTCAGCAGTCGATAGATGTGAGAACGGTAACTGCGTGCATTAGTACGCCTTTTCTCAATACATATCGTTTATTTTATAACTCAGTGGAATGTGGGTTCCAGGGCCGGCCCGATGGGCAGGCGAGCCAGGCGGTCGCCTGGGGCGCTGAATCTTGGGGGCGCTGACTTGCCGCAAGTCGGTTGTAGTTTCTAAATAATTAAATTTAAATTTTAATCAAAAGCACGCACTCCAAATAAGTCCGCACCTGCCCGCCTATCGGTAAGCGTGCTGTATGATAACAAAAAATCAAAGTAATACCGGCCGGCGTAGTACAAAGTGTTGGAGTGGCTATGATGTTTATGTTTTATCGTTTTTATATAGAGCGCCGACTGCCGGTCTTCTTTGACCGAGTTCTGAATTTTCTGTATTTAATTTTATTATTTATTCTCTAACTAAAAACAAAAGAATAAACTACTCTTTGCTAAAGAAGCGAATTGTTGAAATCAGTCTATTATATTAATATTATTACTATAACAGTATAGTACGGTACGCGTTTAAGTTTCCAGTGCTTCAATTAGCATATTAATATATGTATAATAGATATAACATATCGTGTCATCTTTTGTTGCAGCTTGCCAGCTTGTACTAGCTTTCTTCGGACTTTGTATATTAGTCATTAAAAACTAAATTTGCGTCGTGTACTGTGTTTGTTGACGTTATAATATTGACATAATTCAAAAAATAATAATGTCTTCGAAATGGTCTAGGGCGCAAAATCGTAAAAGAAAAATGGTAGCTCTGAAAGAAGCTGAAAAAAGTTCGGCATTTATGTCAAAGTTTGTAAGAATTTCGACGTCTTCGTCTTCGAATGAATCACAAATAAATTTTAGTGAAAGCGAAAGTGAAGCCAGTGAAGTGTTTGAAGAATTTAAGGGCGGTGAAGAATGTGTAATGGTGCAGGTGCTTAAAGACGACAATGTGAACGTTGGTTGTGCTAAATATCCTAAAATTGAAGCTGAAATGGAAACTGAAACTACGAAGAATAATGATAAAATAACCAAAGGAAATGAAAATGATAATACACCGATGTTATGACTATTCAGATATAGGAAATTGGCCAAGATTTTTAACTGTTTCAGCTCGAGATGAAATAGTTATACAAATACAAAGGGCTGCGTATATATCGAACATTTGGAATCATGCTGATGAAAAAGGGCCCACTGCAATGATTCCAGAAGAAAACGGTTGGCAGTTGATCGATGGCCGATATGATTTCAGTTGGTACGAGGACGATCAGCTACCTAATTTCATTTCTGACGTTTTGATTCAACCGGATGATACACCTGCAGGTAATTTTTGCCAGTCGACTCGCAAATGTGATTCAAAACCTTACTTATTAATGTAATGTATTGCTTAACGCTGAATTTTTGATTTGCACACATTCGGAATTAACCACCACTGATGACGCCGAAGAATATGGTGCAATCGCGTTTTATTCTGATGAAGATAGTGGCGAAGAACACGACGACGGCAATGATTCTGGCGATTAGATGTTTTTTTTTTTCAGTGAATCAATGATTCTTTTTTTTCTGTTATAAAATAATTAAAATTATTTTTTCTTGCATAAAATAACTGATATCTATATAATAACTGATATATAACAATTACAATTATTAAGAAATAATTAAAATTATTTTTTTATATCAAATAAATGATATGTATTGAGAAAAGGCGTACTAATGCACGCAGTTACCGTTCTCACATCTATCGACTGCTGACTGACGTGGTCCTATCATAAATGAGTCTGACTGTCTCCTTTATTAACTTTATAGTTTTAATTAATGTTTTGGAGAATTTCAGCTTTGAGAAATCACTTTGACACACGTCATTTTTTTGACAGGTATGAAGTAGCGCTGACGCCACGTGTCCCTATATTTTGCTGTCTGACTGTTGGATTCTTGTTTTATATTATATTTGCTCGTTTTCTATAAATTTTGAGCTTTGAGAAAACAGTTTAGAGACGTTAATTAATATTACACCTTTGCGTGCGTCCCAGCGCCAGGTGTCCCGGTACCGGAAGTGCTGACTCTACAGTTATTTTCCATCACTAAAAAGTAACCTAATCTCAAAAAATTAGCTTTGAGAAAAACTCTTGCACATTTTGGACGCCAGCTCTTGGACTATTACATATTAATAATTTTGTTTCCATCACAATTACACCCCATTTAATCGTAAAAGTGAAGATGCTTTACGAAAATTACGAGAAATATGATGTACTAGAATGTTTTATTTAAAGTAATAAATTAAAAAACATTCCAGAAATGTTGGTGAGACAAATGACTTTAATATTATTAATCTCTAAAGAACACGTACTTGTCCTTAAATTAACAAGGAAAGAGTATTATTGTTATATTTTATATGCTATATGCTAGTGACTTATTGATTATGTCAGATAAGCTTGTCAAAAATCCTATATTATCTTGACTAGAGAATCGATAGAATTCTCATATTCTTAAATGTAATAAATTTTTTTTAAAAGAACCGAATAAGAACAGTAAACTGTTCTTTCAAATTCTCAATGACACATAACAGCACTTTTACAAGTTGATGAGAATTCTCATCCTTTAATGCACCCGATCAGTTACAAAGTTTTAAAGTGATTTACAACCATCAACTTTTCTTAAACGGCAATTAGATTTTACCACTTAATCCTAAATACTCTACTTTGCTATCGTGTTGAAATAATTGCAATGTAATATGAAATTATATTTAATGCAATTAAGTACTTCTGTCTCCATATTAATTTGGTTTTTCACATGGCATGTCCTAGTTCTAGAAGATTTTATGAATGTACTTTAAGAAATTACTGCTGAAATGATCAATGGAAAATCTCTGTGTATATTATGCAATGACCACACAGTTTAATGGCCCGTTAAATTTCATGTCAAAGATTTTTTAGAAGAGAAATTATGTCTATTTGAAATAACAGAAGATTCATAAAATAAGTAAAATTAACCGTATGTCCCATTGCTTATCATTGGCATCTCGCTTGTTACCAGAAATAGAAGGATGATTAAAAATTGCATGTTTTGTAGAATTGTAAAGCAATTTCAAATATTCTTGGAAAAATAGAAAACGATGCGAATCATTTTGATACAGTATGAACCACATGGGATTTCTTAAAATAGGGACATTTTCAAGCAAGATCAAGATATTTTCAAAAACAAACGAAAATTTTATATTAATAAATAATGCAATTATAACAACTACTGATTTTAGTAGCAGATGGTATAACATATTGTATAGATAGAGGATTCGCATTCAACAAAGATGATAGTGTAATATTTACGTCAAAGTTGTCTTTGCCAGGAATTTTAATATCATGGGCTCCAGATATATCACTTTCAACCAATATTTTTTTTGCGATTTTCATTTTATTTTCAATAGAGTAACTCTTCAACCTCTTGAGGGCTCTTGTAATGTCGGCACCAGCATATACCAATGAAGATCAATGGAAACTGTAACAATATAACAAGATTTGGTAATTCTAGATATGTTGGAATTATGGAATTATATATCTGCGTCCTAACAAACTCAATGTTGCAATATTCACTACTTCATTATTTTTCGATGCATTATACGAAATTTTCATATTAATGAGAATTTGTGTAAAGCGTTTAAATACTTAAATGAAGAAAACAGCTTTGTTTGTAGTAAAAATGGCAACTACATGGAAAGAAAATACCTTAATTATTTTACACAACATTGTTTGATGCGAATTGAAGTTATTTTCATCAAAGTTGGTAATTCATTGTCACATAATACATATTAAAGGACCATAGCATAAAGAACATTATGCTGTGAAAGGACGATAAATATATGCAGTAAAATTGTTGTAGTTGTAAACAACAAATATAGTTTGACTGTTCTGTTCTCCTAGGGTAGTAAAATGAACCATTTACGTCAAGGTAAGAAATCAATTGTAATGTACAGAAAATTACTAAGCGGTCTTTGTTGAGCTCAAACAAACAATGTACAAAGTACATATAGCAAAGTGGTCCAAAATAAATAAAAAGTTGACAAAATTCAAATTTTATATTTACGTTATACAGCTTTCACATTCCATGGGTACATTAGGGTAATCTCAGGTAATATTTCTCGAAATATCAACCCCTTTGTCCGAGAAATCTAAAAGGGGTGACCCCTCAAACACGAATACTTGTTAAACTACAATTTTACTTCACTTTTTGTTGGCAGATTTCAACGTGGGACTGTGCTTCAAATATTTGTGCTGTTGGTTTATAATTTTTACAAGAAAAACTTTAGGCAAGTACTTTATTAACTTAACTACCCTGGCTTATAAGCAACCACTAAATTTTAATTTCTTATTTTAGAATGCCTACAAGAAGAAAACTGTTTTATCGGAAAAAATCTTTTGAAATGTGTGTAGCACAGAAGGCTCACGTGGTGGATTATCTAGTCAATCACTATGGAAAGGCAGGGAATGCTCAAGCAATCATTCGCATAAGGAACGCTGCATTTGACTTTTGCAACAAAATTTTTTTCAAGACTGGACAAATGCAATCGCAATCGAGAAAGATTCCGTCAGAAGCATGGAAAGTGGCTTGACAGCAATTTGGATATTGATGAAGAAGAAGAACCGGAGAAAACTAATGAAACTGTATAAGTGCTGAACCAAGCACGTCATCGAGTCGTGTGTTGAAGTGGAAGAATTTAGTTATGCTACAAAAGTGGCTTTGAAACCTAAGGGAAAAGATTCAGAAGCCAAAATAATCACTGAAGCTGTGTTTACGATACCAGCTCGAGCTACGAAAATTCGCAAAGCCATACTACAAAAATCAGAAGACTTAGTTCCTTTAACGCCAGATGAGGTGGTTTCTTTAATTGTCGAAGCCAAGTTAACGAAACATCAGTACAAGTTTGACAGCAAGCGCAAGAAAAACATGTGGATATCTACCCCTGACTACCACAAAGTTTTAGGGGCTAAGGCCTGATGTTATCCACCAATTAACACCCTAACAGTAACAGAACAAACCGCGGAAGTTCAAGTACAAGCCCCTCTGGATCATACGGTTCCCCGAATCCTGGAAATGCAAAAACCCGTAATATTATCTCTTGCTCCTGAAACACTAAGAAGTCTAGTACTGTTAGTAAAATGGGATTACGATGGTAGTGGCGGTCATTCTCAATATAAGCTACAGTTTTCCGAGTCCACCGTAAGAGATAGCGATCTAGTTTTAACGTCCATGGTTCCGTTGCAATTGTTTGCAAAATTGCCGAAAGATGATAAAATAATGTTGTGACAAAATCCACGTCCATCATCAACAATATTTTGCAGGCCTCTTCAAATTCAGTTCTTGAAAGAAACAACTGACATTTCACAGCACGAGATAACCTATATACAAAATCAAACTACAGCCAACGATATGGACTTCTCAAGAAGAAGAAATTAAAGTTTCTGTATCGCATACTTGCATTATGACCATGATAAGCGGAAAAATATGTAACGTAATTACCGGCACTTCGTCCTCACAAACATATTACATTTGCAAGACCACCAAAAAAAATGAACAATATAGAGAAAGTTGTCGAAAAGGAGGAGAACGAGAAGGTTTTAAAGGTGGACTATCAACGTTACATGACTGAATTAGATGCTTCGAATGTTTGCTTCACGTATTCTATCGTTTTGATATTAAGAAGTGGCAAGCACGTGCTGAAGATAATTGTAGTGTAACAGAGAAAAAAAGTTAATGCAAAATGAATTTAGGAATATAATGGGTCTGCTAGTTAATCAACCTAAAAGTGGAGCTAGTGGCACAACAAACGATGGGAATACGGCAGGAAGATTTTTTTAAAGACCTAGATACACCAGCTTCAATCACTGGTATCAATAAAAATATTATTAAAAGATTTGCAGTTGTTCTGCAAACCATTTCATGTGGATGTGAGGTCAACACTAATGCGTTTCACGAGTATGCCCTACAGACTGCAAAATTATTGGTGTCCACGTATCCATGGTATTATATGCTGGCATCTGTACATACAAATTTTAGTTCACGGTTCCACAGTTATTAAGTTCGCCGTTAGGTCAATTGTCCAAAGAGGCGCATAAATCCCAATATAAAGATCTTAAAATATATAGAGAACATCAAAGCAGAAAAATATCTCGAGTTGCTACCAATCAAGACCTATTCAATAGATTGTTAATTTCATCAGATCCACTGATCACTTCTCTTCGCAAATTTCTCCAGAAGAAGTCAAAATTGTTACCTGAAGTCTTTGGGCTCTTAAAAGGGCCAACAATTCAATCTTCTGAGGAGAATGTGACCAGATATCCCGACTCTGAAAGTGAACGTGAAAGTGACACAGACTAGACTGATACCGATGAATAACTGACGTTTCTCTCCTTTGTGTTAATAAGAGTATATGCATATTTTTCCGATAATTATTAGTATTGTACTATATATTTTTCTCTTTTTTTTTCTCGTCATTTTAAATAGAATGCATGCAAAAAATCCATAAATTTTCACTTTGTCAAAAAAAATACCCCCTACAAAGCCACCCCTAGATACTTTTTTACTATTTTTTTCATAATTCCTGAGAAATGGTCACTGAAATAACCACCCCTTAAAACCCACCCCATATTTATTTTTTTTCCAAATTTGTAGTACAAATTTAAACATCGAAATTGGTCTAGTCACTCTTCCTTTTGCAAATGTTTATTTTGCAAATAACAATAATTTGTAGTTTAATTTAACTATAATTTCATCTTAAAATTGTATACATTTTATTATTGTCTCTATTTGTATCGTAATTTGTAGTAAAAGTCCATGCAGTTTTAATGTTTATGACAACCCTTTTTTTCCATGTAACAATTATAAATTTATTGATTTAGTTAATATCTACCATACTGCCCTGCTGTGACAGTGTCATGTATGAAAAATGTAATTTTAGAGAAATTAACTGTTTTCCAAATTTCCACATTCGACTTTAATAATTTTCGTTATTGGCAATAAAATTTGTATGTCTTTTACTAATGTAACCGTGTAACATAACATTCTATACATATCTGGGGAAATAAAATGCCATTAAAAAATCAAAAATGATTTTTGCAGTTACGACTTCCTGTCATAACAGGCCAGTATATCTGCATGTGTCTCATTATTGTCAACTGAATAATACTGTACAAAAATTCAAATTGTTATACAAAAATTCACATTGACGTTTAATGAATTTTTTCTTAAATAATATGTTCGAGTTTTTAAGCCAAGACCTAGACCACAGTGTCCCCTTCTTAGACACTAAACTCATAAGAAGAGGTAA
Source organism: Rhamnusium bicolor (assembly GCA_029963845.1). NCBI lineage: Eukaryota > Metazoa > Arthropoda > Insecta > Coleoptera > Cerambycidae > Rhamnusium > Rhamnusium bicolor. Next base: position 41,093 of record JANEYF010005565.1, on the reverse strand, counting down.
AAACACTGTCATAACGTCTTGGTACACTAAATTAGGCTCGTCTGGACTTACACATGGATTGTTCCATTCTAAAAAGCAAAAAATCAACTTACTATTGAGAAAGAAAAGTAGAGTGACAATTACTTCACATCCATCATTAAGATTAAACAATCTAAAAAAACTGTTTATCAGTTGTGGGTATCCTCTTCTGTTAGTAAAAAAAATAATTTTTAACAGATCATCCACACATGAGATTACACAAAATAGCTCTAGCGTTAGCAATAGTAGGCAACCCGTAGACAATAACCAAGAAAATGTATTAAACATTTATTATTTTTCGTTACCTAACATTACACATATTTCACAAAAATTGATAAAAAAATATTTTCCAACTATACAAATATTAGATTAGCCTTGTAACGAAGTGATTTTATTTTATTAAGTTAAGTTAGGTAGCTAGGTTTTGAAAAATATTTTACTCATTATGGTGCTACGCTTTTAATTAATAACAGTTAAATTGTTAATTATAGATAGGTAGTATTGATATGTTTTTATGAACATTCCACATAGGCCAAGTGGCCGGCAGTAAGCGAAACGCGACGCACGCATTGTGTCCCCGGCACCCTTATGCCCGCGCTAACATGAGGGAGGCCGAGACTGAAAATAATTAAATTAGTTTCCGTCCAGCTACTCAACGAGGAACCACGCCGGCCAGCACAGTAAGTAAATTCGTGAGTATAAGGATATATTGGTATCTAAATTTCATGCGATGAACGGGTGACGTAGTTGTAATATACCGCGCATGACTACCGTATCTCATCCTACTTCTGCGTTTAGCAGTGTTTAGTAGCATGAGGATTTTTACAATCAAATTAGTTCCCGTCTGAGCTCCAACCGAAGCACCACGCCGACTTGGATAGTAAGTAAACTTGTGAGTATAGAGGTACATAGGTATCCAAAGGTAATTGCGAATTTTTTCTAAGTCGATAAACGGTGACGTAGTTGCAATATTTCGCGCATGACTACCGCGCTCCTCCTACTTCTGCTTTTTGGCAGAGTTTAGTAGCTTGAGGATTTTGCAGAGTATCCGAGACGAGTCCGTTGCTGCCGCCCGTACCGTCCAGACGTGCCGACCCCGACCGCTCCAGAGAGGAAGCCAGCACAGGATCCGGAAGTAGGGTAAGCAAGGTTTGATAAAGGTTTGGTAAATAATCGGTATTACTTGGCTGGTGAGTACTTTCCGGGCTTTATTTTTTTAGAGTTAGTGAACCGCGAGCGCTAAACGTATCCGCCTCATATCCTTCCTTAGAAAGGGAGAGCGGCCGAAGGTTGGAATTAGAACCGCGTTCCACCGCGTTACACCGCGTGTTCTCCAGGCCACCTGAGCACGTAAAAAATTCTGCAGGGTGACTTGGAGATACTAGCATTTGATACCGCGTGTCCTCTAGGCCACCTGCGTCCGTTTTTTTGGCAGGGTGATTTAGAGGGATTTCCGTAACCGCGTGCCTGCCAGGCCACCTGAGCACGTAAAAATTCTGCAGGGTGACTTGGAGGTATCGTCCATAATCGCGGGTCCGCCGGGCTACCTGAGCACGTAAAAATTCTGCAGGGTAGCTTGGTAGCTTTGACCATACCGTCGTCGTCTTAGATTTGCAACCGTTCGGCTTGCCACTCCTCCCCCTCCAACTTGAACCGCGTTATACCGCGTGCCCTCCAGGCCACCTGAGCACGTAAAAATTCTGCAGGGTGACTTGGAGGTATTGTCAGTTGCCATCGCGTGTTCTCTAGGCCACCTGAGCACGTAAAAATTCTGCAGGGTGACTTAGAGGTACTTCCGTAACCGCGTGCCTGCCAGGCCACCTGAGCACGTAAAAATTCTGCAGGGTGACTTGGAGGTATCGTCCGTAACCGCGGGTCCCCCGGGCTACCTGAGCACGTAAAAATTCTGCAGGGTAGTCTTGGAGTTTGACCATCCCGCCGTCATCATCAATTTGTCGCTGTTAGGCTTGTTACTCCTTCCCCCTCCAACTTGAACCGCGTTATACCGCGTGCCCTCCAGGCCACCTGAGCACGTAAAAATTCTGCAGGGTGACTTGGAGGTATTGTCAGTTGCCATCGCGTGTTCTCTAGGCCACCTGAGCACGTAAAAAATTCTGCAGGGTGACTTAGAGGTACTTCCGTAACCGCGTGCCTGCCAGGCCACCTGAGCACGTAAAAATTCTGCAGGGTGACTTGGAGGTATCGTCCGTAACCGCGGGTCCCCCGGGCTACCTGAGTACGTAAAAATTCTGCAGGGTAGTCTTGGAGTTTGACCATCCCGCCGTCATCATCAATTTGCCGCTGTTAGGCTTGTTACTCCCTCCCCCCTTACCGTAACCGCATTCAACCGCGTGCCCTCCAGGGCGCCTGAGTCCGTTTTCTTTGGCAGGGCGCTTTGGAGATACTCGTTGGCATATGATAAGACCGGAACCATCCATCAGCCAAGCGATAATAAGTAACCGCGTTAGATAGGCATAGTTTGCTTATATGGGCGCTTGCTTCCCCTCCTGGTATCCGTCCGCCGTCTGCATATGACCGATTAAATCCATCGCTGCTTCCCGTTTCACCGCTTCGTTCACCGGCGTACTGTATCGCACCTCTTGACCGCCCGCTTACTGCCCCGCTTGTCCGTAGTTAAGACCGTAGTAGTATAAGTTTGTAGAATAAGACCGCTTGTAGTTAAGACCGTTGTAGTTTAAGTTGTAGTTACTAAGGTGTGTATAAGTGTAAATAATAATTAGTGTATAGAATAAATGTACATATATTGAATGAGAGTCTGTTCCTTAACTGTAGTATGTAAGTTCCCTTTTTCCCGACCCCTGGCTTAGCCGTATCTTCACTGCAGTTGCCCGGCCTCTATCGTCCCGCCGATAGAGTAAAGTGGTGTTTCTGCACTCTAAACAGAAACTGGCGCCCGAGATCTCCGTACAGTGTGCACCGCCGTAGTGTTGGGCGTCAAAGTGACACTTCCGCTCTTGGGTAGAGCAACGAAGTACGTCACAGCCTTCAAAAATAAAATAACCATCAATAAGCTTTTCACAAAATTAAAAGATCAAGACGATATTATGAACTATTCCAATGTAGTGTATTGCATCCCTTGTGAAAACTGGGAAAAAAAATACATAGGCCAAACTTGTAGAAAAGTAAAAGATAAATTACATCACATGGGAGTGACGTCAGACACAACAAAGAATCATGCATGTTAGCAAAACACGCATTAATCATAATTATAATATTAATTACAATGGACTTAAAATTTTGGATTATGTAAAAAAACCTTGGAATGAGAAGTTTTTGGAAATGTGTCACATCTTCAAAGAACCACAAGCGATGAATTCCAGAACAGACATAGAAGGTCTCAGCGTGATTTATACGTATTGTTTTTTCATGTTTTTTACACACCATTTCGTTGCGTTTTGTGGAGTGATAGGTAGCATGTAGTGGCCTCAGATTGTTTTAATTATTTTAGTTTTGATTTGTCAACAATCCACAAATTAATGATTTGCATTTTTAACCTTTAATAAAAATGTTTTTTATAATGTAAGGAACTAGTTTTTCCGTTACTAATGTGCATGCTTCATTTATAACCTCACTTTAGTAAGTACCTTTTCACATTACTATAATAGCATGTAATTTTCACAACATTTTTGTAGAATTCCTGAAGAAGAAATAATAAAGTTTCGAAAGCTAGAATTTAAAAAAGAGTTTTTCTTTTTTGATCCCGTGACTGCATTCCCTGATTAAATTAAAAAATTTTATTTTGATTTGTTTTGATTGTTTATTCTTATTTACTTGAACTAAGGTGAGATTTGTAATTGTCGATGCGATGTGGTTCGGATTTCAGAATAAATTGTAGCGCCTTATCTCTTTTACCTAGCAAAATTTCCTAGATTTTCAAGAGGTTACTTTGCTGATTTGAGAGGCTTTAAGAAAATTAAGAGAAAATAATACAAACAACAATTAATATTAAAATTAACTATAGACGAAGTGTAGTTATTTGTTATTTCCGGATAGCTATGAAAGTATAGTGTCGCGTGATTGAGGTTAAATTTGACGATATTGGAATCAAAAACTTTATTTTGTAGAGAATCATCTATATGTATAGTCTTCCGCTACTGCTGAGGATTTCGAACCTCAATGTCTTTTAATACTTATAATGTTTGGAAAGTTAACTTTCACTGTCTTTGTATGTACATTTCACAATAGTTTTTATATCATTTTTTTCTCATGTGAAATTGGAACTAAAAACTCCATAGGTTAGAATGAAAAACGGCGTTTATTTGCATCATAGTCTGCTAAATCCAATTCAATCAGTTCAAAATAATTTATTAGCAATTAAAAGCAAAAACACAATGTATACTGCCCTCGCTGAACACCCAGTCCGTGGCCGACCTAGCATATCCGTGTATGGTGCCAAGGCAACGGAGCAATCGTTAGGTCGAGCAGAACGATATTTTTGTATATAATGGTGTCCTTTTTTATATTATAGGCGGGCATTTTTTTTATGGGAGGGGCGTGCTTTAAAAATGTTGTCTAAAAATTGGAAACATTTGGTATGGTAATTTGTGTTTGATTCGAAAAGACGCGTTATTCTCCCTTATTTGTGTAATGTTGGCAGTTAGCAGACTGCCAAAGAGTTTAAATTCGTAGAATTTTGGCGAAGTAGTTGCAATTTGTGTAACATCGTTGCGCTCGCGGAACACCAGGCCGATGAAGCATATACTAGGGTCGCTCTCACTATCATTGTGTAAACTATTTTTTATTATCCCTGTTTAGTCTGCTATATCCCATTATCAATGGTACATATGCCTGGACGGGGAATAGCCTTTGCGTATCGTCTCGTTAACATATTTTCCAAAATAAAGTCCTTTATCCCAAGTTACGCCTAAATATTTTACGACTTGTTTCTTCTCAAATTTGGCTGCCCCTCATCGGAATAAGTGTAATTATTTTATTATTTATTCTTTTTCTAGAAAAGACAATAGACTCCGGCTTGACAATGTTCATCTTCACCTTTCACATGGCGTAGTATTTCGACGTCTTTACCATGTGCGTCTTTATCAGCTATCCAGCGGTCTGAGCATGGTCACTGTGGCAATACATGGCGGTATTATCCTCGAACATCGCAAGCTTGGTATTCGGGAACTGCGGAAAATCTGACACGTTATACAATATTGGTGCAAGAACCGACCACTGCGGAGGGCTTGCTATAATGTCCCACTGTATTGATAGTGTTTTGTTCACTCTCACTCATAACGTTCGGCCGTGCAAATAAAAGTGAATTAGTTGTGTTAAGTGGCACAGAAAGTCGTTCCGGTGCAGCTTATAAGTGATGCCGGGCAACCAAATGGTATCGAATGCTTCCTCAATATCCAAGAGCATCATGGCGGTGCTTTTGTCGAGATTTTACTGTAGCTTGACATTATTGACGATCTGCTCACACGTGTTGCGTCCCTTCTTGAAACCGTTGTTGATTTTAACATCGTCCTGGACGGTGTTTAGCAGCTTCAGGACGACCTTTTCAGTCAGCTTAGATACCGCCGATAATAAAGATATCGGACGGTAACTAAAAAGCTGTTTCCGGATTTTTGTTCGATTTCAAGATAGACCACACCATCGCACACTTCCACTGGCTTGGCCTGTGCTGCAGACGCAGAATGCTATTGGCAATGTACGTAAGATGGACAATACAATTATTAGCGAGGACGCTCGTAAGCTTTTTCAGCTCCGTGGGTGTGGTCATGGTTGTTAAAATTTGCTATCGGATCATAGTAATTTGCACTCCATGAATCCACCACTATTTAATTCATATCACACGTACTCATTTTGAAAATGATCCACAAAATGTTTATACCTAAAAAAAAATGAAAATTCTTGGAATGAACATACTCGAATAATCATATAAAATCAAATAATTCTAAAACGGCTCATTCTACCGTATATGCATAATAATACTTTTTGAGCCCATTAGACCAAAGAATACTCTCCTTGTCGATTTTTATCTCGAAAGCTAATAAAGAAATGGGGTGGAAAGACGTGACCACCCCCAAAAAAACTTAAAATAGTAGGGACAATTCTAGGAGGACAACCAAAAATAGTTTCTTCTAACCTATATTATATAGGCAGTAGCCTAAAATTACAGTTTAATGGTTCAAACCGTTTAAAATTAATCGAAATGCCTTTGTAGCTCTCACCCTCTTATTTCAGAATAATCTGATCCTTATTAGAATAATTATTAAAGTAGCCTATAACCATTATCATGTTTACTTCTGGTTAAGATAGTTAATTCCTCTTTAATAAAATTATTTTCTTCGAGTGCAGAATTCATTACACTAAAGATAACTAATTTCATCGTTATAGCTATACAAACTATAAACACATTATCGTCAGTCCCGCTGATTACTAAATAGCATATTTAGATATAATTTAGACTCGGATTTACTGGCGTTACTCATATTAGCACAAGCATTGTGAATTTTCAAAGGATACCGCTGCTTCTAGTCCCTATTATATAGATAAATTTCTCTTCGTAATTTCCTTGCACGATATTCATTTACAAATACATTATTACAGACATGTCGAATTTGACCTGGGAACTTCGAAAATTAGTAGAAATAAAAATAATTGGACTTTATTATATAAACTTACGGTGAAATTTCAATTTCAATTTTAGGTTTCGTTTACAGTGTGTTAAAGTATTTTTTGTCTTTTAGCCAGACACAAAAAAGATATTTCATTGAAATTTGGTGCATGAATATTTCTACATTACTGTCATTTTATTGTTAACTTTCATCTTTCTACGTCAACCAGAGGATTAGCTCCATAAACTTATTCCACAAGATGCCAGGAGTCAGCACAAGGAGAACAGCACTGCAGCTGGGCACATAAAAAATTGAGTACATCTTACTGCAAAAGAATAGTTTTTGCACCTTATCACATACAACGTGTCCATGATATTTTGTTGGCGTCATTTTTTGTAAATTGATTTTGCAAAAAGAAACTTATAGGCAAAATTATATGTCAAATGTATTATTTACAGACTAGTCGATGTTTATGCGATATTATTTTTAAGGCTGGGAATTTCTCAGATTTTAGTATTCGAATATTCGTTCGAAAAAATATTCGAATATTCGAACTATTCGAATAATTCGAATATTCGAATACTCGAATAATCCGAACTATTCCAATAGGTATCCGATGAATCCGGATCCTCGAATATTCATTATTAATAGGTATAGCACTGAATACTAGTGAATAGTGAATACTCTATTTGAGTATTTGGTTGGATAGACCACAATAATAGTCGTAACGTAATCCACTAAGCAGGCAATTTGATTTGCTTTCCATACCCACAATAGGGTATGTCTCCTGTACATGTGCTTTAAGGGTCAGAATTATTTAGTTAGTATTTTATTTTAGGATTGAGGCACTATTGTTCAAATTTAACTATTGAAGCTTAAATAAAACGAAAACAGAGCTAGTTTGTTATACTTCTGTGTCTGTTTTTCCTTTTCGAAGAAAATAAAAGTGCTCTAAAATTAGAATGTTTTTAAAAAAGACGCAGATTGTGAAGGTAAAACAAATACATGAAAAGTCAATAGTTAAATATTTACAGGTTTTCTAAAATTTAAAATTTAATTTTATCCCCTGCTTTAGTACAGTAAGAATAAGGTCGAGGCGAGAAAGAGATGGAATAGTTTCACTGGAAGTAAAACGTGCCACTAATGTGGTCTATTTATATATTTGGATTTTAGAATAGGTACCTACCTATACCTACTATCTACCTACTTTGATTGAATGCATACTGCATGCCTATTCGTACATAATTTAATAATGTATTTTAATATTCAAATTTTCTCAAATATAATCAAATATTCGAATACTCGAATATATTCGAGTATTCGAATATTCGAGTATTCGAATATTTCGAATAATCAAATAATTTCCCATTAGAATAATTTGTATTCGAATACTCGAATATTCGAATACTCGAATTATTCGTATTCGATTCCCAGCCCTAGTTATTTTCAGTTTCCATAACCAACGAATGCTTGTAATTCATGTTGGGTCACACAGACATAAATTCTTCATCAAGATTATAGGACATGATCTTATAGGACCATTTCGCCTGCCTCAACGATTAAATGGTGAATCATATCGGATGTTTTTAGAAAATGACCTACCTATTGTTTACTACAAGCAGCTACACAAGCAAATAATTGGTGATTCAAAACATGCTAAGTTACGGTATCTATTTCTACAGTTATCTATAGCAAGCAGCTAGCGACTTTATAGTGGCTAGTGCCTAAAACGGTATTACGGTAGTCGGTCAGTGCAGCAATATCCACGTACAAGTGGTTACGGTTAACAAGCGTGACAATACGGTAGGATGTCAACCTAGAGACAGGTGATTGATGGTACGTACTATTCGCGGATGTGCTACATCTTTAAATTTACCCCCTTCGTCCTTTCTTAGGACCAATTGGATTGCACGTTAACTCGAACCTGGAATACTTCGACAGATCACACTCAAATATGCTAGATGCTGGTTTGGTTTGGTTTGGTTTATTCGGTTTAAAAACATTTACAGTGTTATAACCATGTCAGATATAAAGAATTAAGGTGGTGATATATACATACAAATAACAAAATAATGTACTAAGTCTATTTAAAGCCAGTTAATAAATTAACACATTGAAATCATACTTGTCGATAATAATTGTACATATATACAAATATATATATACATATACATATATATACACATATATATACACACATATATACACACATATATACACTCATATATACATACATAATAAACTGAATCAAAATAAATAACTATAGACAATAATATAATTACACACACACATATACATCCACGTGTATTCAAATAAAAGACAAAATTACACAACATGAAATTGAAAGTTGATATTAAAATAAAGATACTAAAATAAAGATACTGACAAATTATTACACTGAACCGGTTATGTTGGTCACTAAATCGTTAAAGTTGCACTCCAGAAATTCATTGAGACTGTAAAATGATTTTTTGGCAAGATAACTTTTTAGTAATCTTTTATATTGTGCAAGCTCACATGTTTTTATTGATAGCGGGAGGTGATTGTAAAATACCGGACCATAATAATTGTAGGCGTTTCTGCTATGGGTTAATCTTGTATGATTTATTTTATGTTGTTACTTTGCCTAGTATGATGATTGATTCTGTACTTCAGAAATGATTGTATATTTGTTATATTAGTTTTTATGTAAATTAAGCATTCTAGGATATAGACGGAGAATAAGGTTAGTATCCCTAATTCAGAAAATTAGTTCTTTACATTTTTTCTAAAAGGCAAACCACATATAGTGCAAATTGCTTGTTTTTGAATTTGGAAGATATAAGAACTGTGGGGAGAGTGACCCCAGGATATGATTGTATATTTGAGAACAGAGTGGAAGAGTGAGAAGTAGCTGGTGTGCATTGCTTCTTGAGGCAACAGATAGTACAGTTTCTTAGTAAGTAAAGATTCTTATTAAGTTTTTTGCATACATAGTTTGAGTGGGGCTACCATGATAGGATTAGGTCCAAAACAACACCCAGAAATTTTGTGGATTCCAGATTTTCATATCCAAGTAAGTTTCTATTGGTAAATATGATTTGGTTTGTTTTGTGTTCATTCAAAAGAAGATTGTGGTTTGAAAACCATGACGCTAAGACTGATTTGGTATTTTCAATATGAATGAGTAGTTGGTGCATGTTATCACTTGAGCTTGTTGCAGTTATGTCATCTGCAAAAAGCACAAATTTAGTTGAAGGAATTGAAGCGGTAAGATCGTTTACGTAAATTAGAAACAGTATGGGGCCCAGCACTGAAAACTGAGGAACGCCACTTTTTAGAGTAAGGCTTTCTGAAAAGTTTTCATTATAGTAGCAGGTGTGCTGCCTGTTGCTGAGATAGGAATTTATTAGCGAAACACTCTTTTGGAGAAAGCCGTACCCAGATACCTGGAAGCGCACTTGTGCCTTTTAGGTTTTTCTGGTGAAGTCCCCCTCCAAATATTCTAGTGATCAGGGCTTCACTATGACACTGGGATTGGATTCTACTCAAATATGCTAGATACTAGAATACCATCGATGCATAATATATCACATCAATGAATAATAACTGAATATTCCCGAGAGGTATCTACCTATATGGCACGTTTGATTAAGTTTTATTAACTCGGATTGAAAGGCAAACTGTCCCTTAAATTTATTAAGCCAGAGAAATGCATGAATTAGTATGAAGTTAACAGACGGCAGCTAAAATACAATTAACTGTTAGAGGTGATCACATCAACTTTGAGCGTACTTTATTACAAATTATCTTTATTGAAATCGAGTGTCAGACGGAGAGAATAGTGCATTACATTCCGGGACACTTTGTCTATTTCCACTCAAATATGCAGATACTGAAAACTTACTCGTGTCTCTTCGCGTTTTCCTCGTGAAGTCTGATTTCACTCAAATATGCTAGATACCAGAATCTCACTCGTAAATGCAAATAAAACATTAAAACGGTCAAAGTAATTCTTGCCACTACCTGGTTGCGGCGGACACTGGAGTTGCTTACTAGTCGAACTGCACACCGCGAACTCTCACTTGAGAAGTGATTCTTTCAATCCGTGTTAGCAGTTTTGTTGCCAATGGATGACGCGAATGTCATGTGACTCTCTGCGCAAGGAACGGAATTGCGGTTTGTGTGAAGGGGCAAAATTCTTTAAACAAGCTTAGCGAAATACGGTTAAACAAATTCCCTCCGTTATTTAATATAACCATATGTTTATAAAATATTCTGATGCTGGGAATCGCTTTCTCATAATTTAAAACTGTGTCCATAAAGAAAAAAATCAAAACGCTCATGGATTAATATTCTAACTTAAATAATTAATTTGTCGTATTGTAAGTTATTTTTTTTTTAAACAGAAATGGATTTGTTTTATCAAATGCTTTCTTTCCTAGCATCAAATATCATCCTACCCTATTTTCAAACATACTGAGTGAATGCAAAATAACGAATGTCTATAATCAAGATAATTATATTAACTAAATTTCTAATATTAAGCTTGGCTCTCAACTGGATTATCTTGAACTAATATTCTTTCCTCTTACATGGTTTACATAAATACAATAATAGAACAACTAATGGTACATTGGGAAAAAAGAAAGAAACCGGAATGGAATAATTACCGTGAGAACTAATTGTTCTTCCAAGTATTTGACATAAAATAAATTAACCCTATGTTCAAAGCGGTTTTTGAAATACACATTAATACCAGTTATAGGATACAGGGTATATCAAAGTGAAAGAGCGTCCCAAATAGATCTTATTATCACAGAAAAAAGTCTACGGAAAAAAATTAACTCTTTACAGTGCCCTATGAATGACGAAGAAAAACTTTGGAATTTCATTCAAGGAACAGCTGACAAAATTCGCCAGCAACCGGGATTTTTGAGCAGCAATCTTTAACACCCAGTATCTCAGAGGTAAAACTGTTTTCGAAATTTTAGTGCAGGACAATATCATATTATTTTTCGTCTCCCCTGATTTGGTCACGAGGGTCAGGGAAACCCTGTATAGGAGACTCCAATTAGTTTCCGGATTAACACTATGATCTGTCGATCACCTATATTTAGTAAGTTGACAAAATAACAGTATCTTGTATGATGGTTTACATGAAATTGTTCTTGTTTTTGTCGATATCTTCATTTGGTTTATGGAGAGGAAGTAAGTATCACTTAAAGCAATAATTAGCAATTTTAGTTTTGCATAGTGTTTTACTGAAACCATGCGAATAAAACTTTACAATATTCTTTTCTAGTCTAGTGCATGAATAAAAGTTTATATAGCATGTCATCCATCTCTGGGGATATAACCATACCAATATAACCACTACTTCGCTTTCATTCCATTGCTTTGCATATTTATGAAACAAAGAGTTCACTTAAAACACAATGTAAATGTATCTATGTAATTGTTCTGTAGTCCCTTCTAATGGAATACATTACTCTTAATTAATAAAATAAAGGCATATATTCTACACAGTATTCAAATAAAAAATATATATATATATATATATATATATATATATATATATATATATATATATATATATATATATATATATATATATATATATATATATATTTTTTTTTTTTATATATATATATATATATATATATTAAATGATAGACACAGTCTTTGTCAACGTTTTACAGACTTTACAACTTACACAATTGAAATTTTACGAGAAACTATACGTCTCATTAAAACTATCGATTCAGTTCATTTCAGAAATTAAGTTGTAGCAAAAAAGGTAAAATACGTTATGAAACATGCAATAGCACACCTTATGATGTTATTTTATTCATTGGCATTTCTTTGTAAATGCAAGATGTTTGCATTGGTAGTAAAATATTTTAATTGAATTTCTTTTAGTTTATAGTAATAAGCAATAAACAAACTTTCTGTGGATTTTGTACAGAGTGATCCGATTTGAGGCTCAGCATTGCAATTTCTGTAGACACTTTTCTATCTCAGTAAACAGACATACGTTTTTAAAACGTATTCTCAACGTGTCGTTGGCTGATAATTCGTGTCACGTTGGAAAATCAACCATTCATTTATCGTTGGAAAAATAACGATCTATCGTAACGTTAAAAATACGTGATTTTTTCACGAAAAATATTGGCTGGATAATAGTATCAACTTATTAAACAATATTAAAACTACTTCCTTTAATAAAATTGTTTATTGACAACCATTTTAATTTTTCCTTCTATTGGTTGAAACTATTGTTCCAAAATTTTAATTAGAGGATATGTGGAAATGGGTGTTAAATTTTTTTGGGCTGCTTATTAATTTATGGTCACGGCGCATTCGCCAGTTTCTAGAAAAATACAATGTTGTGTCCATTTTCCTGTAACATTATTGTGTGAGTTATTTTCATGTATGTGTCGTTTTGGATATCGATAAGCTCACTCAGTGAATTTCACAAATTACGGATAACATTACAGGTAGTGTAGTACATTCTAGTTTCGTAACTGCTTGAATTGAAATTTGGAACCACACACAGTACGTAACTACGCTTGAACGACTAATATTTGAACTACTGCCTGACTTCGTCTTATAGAGGTGGATTCTCGGGAGTTTAGTTTCATTACAAACTGTTTTACACTTTCAAAATGTTCGAAATAGTAGACTGCAGCTTGTAACCATGTGCACCATTTCGTACATACTACTTGAGGTGGCAAAGATAATTCAGGAAGGCACTCCTTAGATTACTATTGGCACAAACTGGCCTTTATAAATACTTTAAAAACATTAATTTTCTGTTACACACGGTAGAGTGCACACTCCAGTTCCATCGACGAAAAAGTCATTAACCCGAGAAACAATTTTCTGCAATTTAACTGTCGACAAACAAACGATAATGCGACAGTTTTTACTATATATTTTTATCCTCGCGCCATCTACATACTGCGGCGTTTGCAGGTAACCTGAATAGTGAATAAGCACAGTCTAGATTTCGCTGGGCATGCGCTCAATGTGCTCTCCTATGGAAGCACAGACAGGCCAGTTGGAAAGCCGGTCCTGCACTCATGGAAATTGTTCGATGCCTAGTTATAATGTAGTAAATTTGCAAGTAAAATTTTTTAAATAGTATGTTTTATATTTACATTACCGTCTACATTGATATTTTAGATCTATACCTGTCGATAATTATGACAATAGCTTTAATTCATAGCATATCCATTGAAAATCAATGCCTTGAATTGCTTAAAAACAAGGTCGGATTCAGGAGTTCCATAAGGGGGGACACTTAACATAACCGAAAATACCTAATAATAAATGTCAGAAATGGTGTATGTAATGAATAGAAGAAATACAGGAATTTAGACAACAATTTTTATGGTAATTTTAAACTGAAATAAAAATAAATTAAACATCGGTAATGCTTACAAGGTGCACAGTGATCATTTTTATTGAGTCTTTCGATTCCAGCACTTGATTTTTCACCTAGGAAAAATATTCCAAAACTATACTAACACGAATTTCTTACACGAATCCGAAAGCGAAAATGTAATAATTGAACGTCTATTAAAAAAGTATGGTCGAGAAACTCGAAATGTAAAAATTGGCATCATGTATATTGATTTGGAAATAAATATGTGACATTCTCCTGATTACAAATACATATCACATTTAACGGGAAACTACCTCAACTTTTATAAATTTAAATTGTACACGCTGTATATGTATCTCAGTTTAAAGAAAATATCTTTCTGAATTCAAAAATATATAATTTATCATTATCTTTAATATCTAATAAGATATAAGAATTTAAACTTAAAATAACACCATACATATCTTTTAAGTTATCTATAAAAACAAACAAAAATATAAATAAGTTATTTATTTCAAAAATTAAAGTAATTCAACAAAAAATGTCATACAGTTTTTCATATACTGTTTCTAACAAGTGGCCTTATGCATTAAAATAATTTTTAAAACTAGGCACGCGCATAATTAATAAATTCGCCCTAGCTGCCGATAACCATATAATTTTAACACAGCAGAGAATTTTTTTAAATACATTATGGAAAAATATATAATAAACGGTTTTGTGTCTGTTTACAGAACAATGGTAACGCTTTCGAATATTTGTTGTAAATAGAATATACAGAATTATTTTAATTTTTAAAATACATAAATTATTTGAACGATTTTATTTGTTTCCACGATGACTATGTTTTAATAGATATATCTGTACTGGAAATTTAAACACCAATATCTTATTAAATTGCATGATAACAATAATGTATTATATATTACTGAATTCAGAAAGAAATTATCTTTAAGCTGAGACAAATATACATGGTGTATCACTTAAAATAAAAAAGGAATTTGAGGAATTTCCCGTTAAACCGGATGTAATGAATATTTATGTGATGAGCATTTATAATCAGTGGAATGTCACGTGTCCATTTCTGCATTAATAGAGAGCATCAATTTTTGTATTTTTCACTTTTTTGGCCATAACTTTTTTATCAATTGTTTTTCCTTATCGAATTCAGATTCCTCAGAAAAAAATACGTAAGTACAGTTTAGGAATATTTTTCTTAAAATGAAAAATCAAGCAATGAAAATGATCACCCTGTATGTAAATAGAAATGAGATCGATTGCCGATCTATGAATCGAAGCAGTATTAAAAGTATTCATATTTTCGAAACAAGCTCTATGTGATAGCTATATTTTCGAATAGTAATATCATTACCACCTTCATTTTTTTTAATGGCTCAAAGGGGCATAATTATTGTACCCATTGCCTCTTTTGGATCTATGCACGTTTAAAAATTCTTTTGCCATCTTCATGGTTATCAAGGATTTCGAAACACAGTTTGGCGAGTAACTGGGATGGTAACATAAAAATTCGTATCTTGTACCAAAAATACATTCCCAATTTTTTTTTTGTTTTTTTGTATTCTTTTTATAGCAATTTCACAATGACATAATATTTTGGAAGAAGAAAATTTCAGCGTTCTATTTTTTTTCTTTATTATTATTAAAAAGTAACAGGAGAATGTCCGTGTAGATGGTAGGCAAATATCGATGGTTGCATAAGGTAACTCGGTACCTGTAGGGGATACAAAAAAATGAAAGACACATTCTCGATCTCTTTTTTTGAGACAAATTCACTGGCGAAAACAAAAATTTGCTATCGTCTTTTCGTTGTTTGTAAAGTTATGAAAAAACCACTTTTACATTCTTCTGGGCACTTTTTTCTATATAATACAGTGGCGTCGAGAAAATTTAAAAAAAAAGATGCAATTTCGAGTTATGGCATAAAGTTGTATTTTTTAAATGGGAATCATAGTTGACTAAGGTTTAGTTAAAAAGAAAATTTTTTTCTTTCAAATTATATATCATTATATATATATATATATATATATATATATATATATATATATATATATATATATATATATATATATATATATCATTATATATATATATATCACTTTTGATGTGTAACTATTTAATAGCGAAAATAATCTATTAGTAGATTACTTTTTGCATTTTTTTATATTTATTTCAGGTAGGCGTGTGTCATCTACGACAGTGTTTATCCGTTTGTCAGTAAATTGCATATTAATAGTTTTGTTTTCGTCATAATTACACCCCATTTAATCATAAAAGTGAAGACGTCTTACGAAAATTACGAGAAATATGATATGCTAGAATTCTTTATTCAAAGTAATAACAATTGTGATATTGCATCCGACATATATTTCAATCGCTATCCAGAAAGAAGACAACCTAATAAAGCTATTTTTAAGAAGTTAAAAGAAAATATCATTAATTGTGGGTCCTTCAATAAGCCAAGGCCAAAAAATTACCACACTGAAGATGCTGAAGAAACTTCTATAATGTAATTGGAATGACGGTCGTAAGTCATTCAATTTCAACTCCTCAAATTGAAGCTGATTCCGAGATTTCAAGACGTCGAGCTTTGGGTATTTTAAAGACACACAAATTCAGACCATATACAATTAGGAAACAACATCATCTGCAACCAACTGATCTTCAGCGACGATTGGAGTTTTGCATATGGTATCGTCAAAAAAAGTCAACAAGATCCATTCTTCTCTAGAAATGTAGTTTGGACAGATGAAGCCTACATTAGCAGTGCAGGAATTTTCAACAGGCATAACGAGCACTATTGGTGTGATATGAACCCTCACCCTACCGTTGACGTGCGATTTCAGGGACGCTTTGGTGTGCTCTACGTGGCAATATTATTTTAACATATCACATTTATCAAGAAAATCTTAATTACCAACGGTACTACGAAAACTTAAACTAGAAAATTATTGAGGAATTTATGGACAATCTACCCTTAATTGAGGCAAAAAATCAGTTCTTCCAACAAGATGGTGCACCATCTCATAGTATCAGGACCGTTTCAGAATTATTAAATACCAATTTTGGAAATAACTGGATGGGAAGTAACGGACCAGTGAGGTGGCCACCACGATGACCTGACTTAACGTCCGTCACTGGAGTTTTTCTTTTGGGGCCACATTAAAGACAAATTAAACAAGGAACCAGTACCGACATAAATGAACTCAGACAAAATTTTATAGACTGTGTGAATTCCATTTCAAATCTTCATATTTATAATGCAGTTCAGAGTATTATGAAGAGGTGTAATTTATGTATCGAACATAACGGACATCAGTTTGAACATTTACTTTAATTTGAATTTTCATTTTGCAATTGTAATGTATTATAAAATTAGATACAAATATCTGATTTTTTGGTCTTGGCTTGTTGAGGGGCCCACAATAATGAGATTTTCTTTTAACCTCTTAAAAATAGCATTATTAGGTTCTCTTCTTTCTGGATAGCGATTAAAATATATTTCGGATGCAATATCACAATTATTATTACTTTTAATAAAGCATTATTCATCTTCACATTTACGATTAAATGGGGTGTAATTATGATGAAAACAAAATTATTAATATGCAATTTGCTAATAAACGAACACTGTCATAAATGACACACGCCTACTAGAAATAAATATAAAAAAACGCAAAAAAGTAATCTACTGAAAGATTATTTTCGCTATTAAGTACTTACACATCAAAAGCGATCCCACATATGATACATAGTTTGAAAGAGAAAATAATTTCTATTTTAATTAAATCATAGCCATTTAAAAAAATACAACTTTATGCCGTAACTCAAAATTGCACCTTTCTTTCTTAATTTTCTCGACGACACTATATTATACAGAAAAAGTGTCTGAAAAATTTAAAAGTTAGTTTTTCATAACTTTAACTAAGATACTGACATGTCTAAAAGTCAAAAAATCGAACTATTATCGAAATCAAAAGACGATAACAAATTTTTGTTCTCGCCAGTGAATTTGTCTCAAAAAAAGAGATAAGGAACATGCCTACCATTTTTTGCATCTCTTACAGTTACTGAGTTACCCTATACAAACTTCGAAATTTGGCCACCCTATACTATTGACATATTTATATCTCTTACAATAGTCGAGGAAATAAAGCACTGAACCTCCGAAATTTCCGCAGCAAGACGGATTTTAATGCGGTTTTTTGCATTCGATTCGTGAGAGCATCAAGAAATTTTGTGAACTAATCTGATGAATAGCAAATGAAAAATTGCATATTTGCATTGTAAAAATGCATTGTTCAAAGTGCATTTAGAATAATTAATTTGTAACTCGGTAAAAATTGATTGAAATGAGTCCAAATTTGTTACTCAGGGGTTTTTGGGGTCGCTGAACACGAATATCATGGTGGCAACGACCTCTGAGGTACCTGGAGCCCAGTGTGGACCTCATCTCCTGGAACTTCTTGTGAATTTTTAATATATTTAGTTGAAATTCGTTACTCGGGGGTTTTTGGGGTCGCTGAACACGAATATCACGGCGGCAACGTTCTCCGAGGTACCTGGAGCCCAGGGTGGACCTCATCTCCTGGAATTACCTTGAGTATAGCATCATTTTTATACGAATTTGCATATATTACTCAAAATTATTTATTTATATATTATAATGAAGATGTAGATTCAAACAATATTTTTCAAAAATAATTTCTGAAAACTCCAATTGTATTTGTAATGTTTTATTGTTTAAAAAAATACCACAAACTTATACAATGAAAAACATTTATTGTTTAATTACACATTGAAGTTTTCTTCTTCATTCTCTTCGTCTGCAAATCCAATTGCAACCGATAATTGTTCTTCTTCTAAGTAATGTTCTACATTAGAACAATTGCAACTCTGTAGCACTGTATAATTCGGCCAACTGACGCCACGTGTGGAACTAGAATGAGACGCTGACGCCTTATCTGAATTCCCATCGTATCGATCGAGGTATCGATGCTACCAACACAAAGCGCGCCAAACTTAAAAAAAATTTCAGGCTCCAGTAGACAAAGTTGGTAGTATTATAATATTTAAATAAATAATTTAGAGTAACATATGCAAATTTGTTTAAAAATGATGCTATACTCAAGATAATTCCAGATGAGGTAGATAGTGTCCACCCTGGGCTCCAGGTACCTCGGAGGCCGTTGCCGCCGTGATATTCGTGTTCAGCGACCCCGAAAACCCCCGAGTAACAAATTTGGACTAATTTCAATCAATTTTTACCGAGTTGCAAATTAGTTATTCTAAATGCACTTTGAACAATGCATTTTTACAATGCAAATATGCAATTTTTCATTTGCTATTCATCAGATTAGTTCACAAAATTTCCTGATGCTCTCACGAATCGAATGCAAAAAACCGCATTAAAATCCGTCTTGCTGCGGAAATTTCGGAGGTTGAGCCGTTTTTAGTGCTTTATTTCCTCGTCTACAACACAATATTATACAGCAACATATCTAACTCATTAATTACCTAACTAACATATTGTATGGAAAAGTGCAAAAAGTGAGGTATGTAAAATCATTTTTAATTAATTAATAAGGTACTAAAGGAACGTATGTATGTAGAAGTATTTTGAGTCATTAATGAAAATGCGGACATTCTCAAAAAACTTTCTCTACGTATGTTGTAGTCTCAGATTTAAGCTACTGTTGAATCAACAAATCTATGCACGTCTGATAGCGGTTGCGTGTTAATGGGGTATAAAGGCAGAGGCAATTTAGATTATACTTTATCCTAAAGTACATTATGTGTACATCTGTAGCCAAAAAGTAAATACAAAACTTTAACCATTAGGGAATAGCTAAACTATTTGTTCTCTCTTTTAAGACATTAAGTATAAAGCAGTAATAAATAAAGCTGGCCGAGGTCACCTGGCCGACAGAGCCGTCATATGACTCATATGTTTACATCATATCATAATACTTGAATAAGTACAATAAATGGAAATAAATTTTAACAATAATGTTTTATTTTATAAAAATTTGTATAAAACTCACCCTTTTAAGCAGATTTATGAAGTAGTTTGGTTGTCATCATCACAAAGTGGGGAAGATCTATAGTATAATAGCATCAGGTATGTTTCTACATCTGTCTCCGTCAGCGATGTTCGCTTTGGTGAAAAAATATGTTTGTATTTTGAAAACGACCGTTCGACATCTACGAATGTAATACAGGCATAAGTAAAACAATCTGTGAACTCACTTAACGAAGTTGTAGATCCACCATCACAAATTTGTCTTAATTTGCTAAAATCAGGATCTTTCTGTAATACACTCTTGAATTTCTCACTAACGCGATTATTTTTTGCGTCATTTATAGCCTGTAGCTGTGTATTTACGTCGTCCACTATTTGCAGCGATTTCACTAACGACAACTAAGTATTTTGCAATTTTTCTATTGCGTCGTGTAGTCCTCTATAATTGTTATTAATAGTTTTTAAATCTCTTTCAAGGGAAACGTCTTGAAGCTTGTCTGGCTTTCCCTAATAGCTGAAGCCTCGTTAGGGTTGAACTGTAGTATCACAGCTTTTATTTGTTGAAAATATTCAGCATAATAAAAAGCCGCTTTCAACCACGTTCCCCAACGTGTAAGAATCAGCTCTGGTGGTTCAGGGATACCAGGACACTGTCTATGAAATGCTCGAAGCCGTTTAGGAGATTTGAGAAATACTTTTTTTGTATTTGCTATTAATGCATCTACCTCTGGAAAACATTTTCGAATCGTTTCTGCCACAAGTTGTAACGCATGCACTTTACACATAACATGTAAAAATCTACAATTGTCTCTGAAGAGAAAGGGCCTACCACGCGCATTGTCGCGGCACCATCAGTCACAAACATCAATACTTGACTTGTTGAAAGTTCAAATTTTTCGAATGTCTCCAACACCACATGCGTAATTATTTCGCCAGTACACGCAGTTAGTCTTTTACTAGCTAGTAAAAGTGGAAATGTTGGTTTAAGAGGGTCCAGTACACGTACTATAATATTTAAAATACAATTTTTTTTACAATCTGTCGTCTTGTCAATACATAACCAGAGCAGTGTATTTTTTAATCCACATTTAATCCTATTTACAATGTCTTCACGAACAGCTGGAATATATCTACGTAACGATGTACGACTTGGTAAGTTCACCTGGGAATTGTATTTATTCCAAAACTCCCGAAATTGTTGTTTATCCAGTATGTGTAGCGGAATATTACAGGCTATTAACATTAACAATAAATCAAACATAAACTGAGTTGTCAAAGGCATGCCATTTTTTTTATTTTGATGTTGCACGGTATTGATATGACGACGACAATCTGTTTTGTGCCAGCACATTAAGTCTTAATTGCAAACTTTACAAATTATTTTTCATCCGTCATAGAATAAATCCGGAAATTCACCGATAAATTTATTCACTGTGTCCGCGTACGGTCGTTTTTTACCCTTTGGCGCGTTTGACATTATGTATAATTTATAGGTACAACCTCACGCATTAACCTTTCAAATAAGACTGCAGCGTAAATCACTTCTAAATCGGCACATGTGACGCCAGTGCAAGAGTCTTGCGGCAAGACCGTGGCTGTACTCCAGCCACCTCGGCCAGCTTTAGTAATAAAAGACAGAAGAATATAAAACAATTATATATTAGTTTTTTAGTATTCTAGTATTATTTATGTTCATTTAAATATTTTATCTCATCATTTCACACTGTCGAAGATAACAAATTTTAGACCATTGTGCAATTCTACATTAAATAATATTAAAATATGACATCGATATATTCAAATAAAAATGGTAACAAAGTAAAACCTAAAAGAAACCGAAATATTTTATATTTGTATAATGTTAAATGTGAAAAAAGTATGGCGTAAATTCAGTATCTTCAATAATGAATTATTGTCCGAAAAACGCTGACACCTGTAGATTTATATTTTATAAAATTTTCACTTATTTGGAACTATTCTTTCCCTTATGGTTACATTCCTCGAAATTATGATGTTATTGATTTTTTTTAATGATTATTCTTGTTTTTGATTATACAATTTAACAGAGAAAACTGCTTTGTAAAAAACTATATACGATTTTGTATTTTCTATAAGATTTGATAAAATCAATTCCCTAAAAACTAATAGAACTGTAACAGTTTTGAATAGTTTTTGTTCACCCAATTTATCAAAACTAATTGCACACATAATTTCTTTTTTCTGAGTTAATTAGTAGCAAATTATGTCTAATTTAAAAATATCGTTTGACGGAATGTTCATCAAACAAATATGTTTATTCGTATAAAACTCTTAGCAGAGTTCTTTCAACATAAGTACGTTAAGTTTCATCCAGCATAATACAGCATGCAAAAGAAATATATGTATACATATTCTGATCTTGTCTCCACGATTTTTAAGGCTTTACGATACACGCAAGAAGTTTTGTAGGAAATACAGAAGATATGAAATTAGGTCGGCGGTAAACCAAATCTGGAAGACGTGTACATTGCCAATCGATTTGTTTGGGTTTTCTACCTGCCTCGAAACATTATTAAGTTTAGCCATTTATTTTATTTTCCTGGGTTTCTCCATTTTTCGTCCCAAATACAATTTAGAATATAGTTAAGTCGTTGTGCATCATGCTGATAGAATAATATTTCTCATTCACCGTTTATGGGAGATATTTATTTTATTTCGCATTTGTAGATCATTTTTTAATTTTCAATAAATACCGAGAGAATAATTAATTAACATATTTTTTTAGATAAGCAATTAGCAAAATTTTGATGTATGACCGTTTTAGTCATGAAAAAATCAATAAGGTAATTTTAATGTCATTTTTTAGTACAACTCTTACTTGAATATCAAAAATTTTGTTGGGTTTATGATATTATTTCAACTTAAGTATTTTGACTGCTGGTAGATGGAGTTACCTTATAACTCGTTGGTATTCTATTATCACATACACGGAAAAAAATCTAAACTATTTTTAAGACTACTATTCTTAAATTAAGATATTATTGTACAAATATATCTATAAGAATAGATATTTTTCCATCAAGGAAAACGTTAAGTCATTATCTTAGGCTCCTTCTTTTAATAATAACTAATTATTAACTTTATAATAATGATTCTACTTCAGCTAAGAAAAAACAATATTCAATACTAACTTACACTTAATCTAAGATTTCATTTATTCAGTTCAAAAGTAGAGATTATTTCGATTTGTTACATTTAACACTTAATGTTAGAAATGTGTAATTTCGTTCAACAACTGTATTGTTTAAACAAAACTGATTAATTACTTGAATCAATAAATATTTGATGTTGACTGAAATCTTCTTGATTTAATATTGCGATCAATTAAATTTACCACTTTTTTTTTTTTTTAATGGGATTGGGGGTTGCCCCAAAGCCAAACCTAATTTATTAAATATTTATATTTATATTTTAAATCATTTTTTTTTTCCTAAATTAACCTAAACCTATTTTTGGGGGCCTTCTCGGTCGATCAGCATTTATTATAACATAAATTTATAAAATAAAAAAATTAATATAATATAAATCATTTCGTTTAACAATTGTATTATTTAAATAAAACTTTTATCATTTTCATTTTTGGAACTTACTACCACATGAATAATTCTTTGTTATCTGAAAAACATAGTTAGTTACCCAGTATGTTACTGGAAAAAATAAACCTCTGGGCTTGTGACTTTACATTAAAAGATTAGTCAAAGAGTGTTTTTGAAATGTCAAGAAATTTTATTATTATTTTTTTTGTCTCATATTAATAGTCAAAAAACACCCTCTGACTAATCTTTTGACGTAAAGTCACAAGCGTAGAGGTTTATTTTTCCAATAACATACTGGGTAACTATATTTTTTAGATAACAAAGAATTATTCATGTGGTAGTGAGGCCCAAAAAAGAAAAGGAAAAATTTAGGGAATGCCACAAATAACGTTCAGACAATATTTATATAAAATTGATACATTATTTGAATGAAATCTGATTTTTTGGGATTGGCCAAGGACTTTTCAGGATTAGAAGAAGTTTCTCTGAAGAGTGACGTTTTATTAAGAAACCAAAAACAAAAAATTTTACAAGTATAAGTCCATTCGTGAACACACTGTATATGAGACTTCAAATTTACCACAGGAAGGCACATTATTTCTTTATGTGCTTTTAAGTGTTTTATTTTTTTATTCTCTTTCTGATTTAAGGAATAAGTTCTATAATCTGTTCTTCTGAAATTACCAGTAAATTGTCCAACGTTAGTTAATTTTCTTGACCTAGAAAACAATTATTATTATTTATGTTATTAAAGTATAAATAATTTAAACAAATCATTGTAACTATATAATAGAAAAGCATGCTCGAACTTTCAAACAGGTATGGCATAAGAAGTTTTGTACATATGAAACCGAAATTTTTAAGCCCATTTGAATATTCACAAAATTTCCATGCATATATAAAAACTGTAAATAGGAGGCTAAAATACATAATAATTAATCTGTTAATGCATTTTTGGCAAGAACAAAAAACTTTAATCCTACACTGATAATAAATTAATATCAATGACTTCAGAAAGTCATTGATTAATCATGTTATATATAGGAACACATCAGGGTGCATGAATGATAAGTCGCCGTATTCCAAGGGACGTTAGTAGAGCTCATTTGCACCTGATTTAACTATAATATGCATAATGTAAAACCTAACAGTTTTTGAGATGTTTTATTCTTATTTTTTTATATAAACTTCCCTTGCCCTTATGTGTTTCAAAAAACATGTGTCATCGCTTTAGCGGAGATTTCTCACTCAAAAATAAGACAAATAGTTACTATCAATATGGGTCCATTGCTGTTTCGTAATTGAAATGCAGAATGTTTAAGTTTTATTATTTCGGTTAATTTTGTAAAGAAAATATATACACCGCTAACTTCTTTAGTTTTAGATGGCACAGTTATGTAGACAGTTAATTGATGAAAAGAAGTCACCTCTTGATTTTTTGTTATATTTAGGTTTCGTGTAGGAGATTTTTTATGGGGTGGGTACTTAATAGCATTATTTTATTTTATTTTTTTTTGATAGACTTAAAAAGACTTAAAAATTATATTTATCGTCTACACAATGCCGATATCTAAAAAACGTCAAGAGGTGACATTTTTTCGGCAATTAACTACATAATTTGGCCATCAAAAACTAAAAAAAATCAGTGGTATATATATTTTTTTACATTTAACGCATAGAAAAATAAAACTTCATTATCTCAGAAACGAAGCAAAAATGGACTTATGTTGATAGGAATTAGGTATATTTGTCTTATTTTTGAATAGAATCTCCGTTTAAGCGATAGCATATGTTTCTGGAAACACCCTGTATCTCTTTAATTTGAAAACAATGGACGCTCTACCTGTGCCTAGTATTTTTGTATTATTTATGGAAGTAAAATGTAGTTTTTAAAACTTCATATAAACCTCATTCGAAAAGTAATATATAAAATAGAGAAGTTTTAAATAATTTGTACGTTTAATGCATTATCAAGTTTTAAAAATAAATTCCTATGAATGTACGATTGGGTTGATATTATTTTCACAAATGTAGTTTCTTAGCTCGTCTTTCTATTTTATTAAAGTATTAATTTTTATTACATTACTACCTAAATTAACGCAGGAAATTGGAATATTAGAGAAAGTTTTATTATTTTTTTATTTTAAAAATAAAATATCTCAAAAACTACTAGACCTCTAAATCAATTGCAAATGACTTCTACTAACCCACCCTCAAAGGTATAAGCCGACTTACCAGCACCCTGTATATGTATTGTATAATAAAACGACAC
The DNA here is from genome assembly GCA_029963845.1 of Rhamnusium bicolor. Taxonomy (NCBI): domain Eukaryota; kingdom Metazoa; phylum Arthropoda; class Insecta; order Coleoptera; family Cerambycidae; genus Rhamnusium; species Rhamnusium bicolor. The sequence goes on along the minus strand of JANEYF010005565.1, from coordinate 15,238 downwards.
TACAATAAAAATGCAGATCTTGACTACAGATTGTATATAATACACAAGCAAAAATTATCAAAAAGGAAAATAACTTGAGAAATCTATACACAACTATTAAACTTCAGATGAATACCTTTTCACTTACAATATAGTGACGTTGTGTATTTATTTCTTGTAAAGTATAACGTAATTAAAATAGCTTGCATGCAGTAATCATAATGTTCATATACTTCTTTTGCAAGTGTAACTTTACAAAATAAATATAGTTTAAAAAAACTAAAAAACACGCTTTTAAAGCACATCAAACTGAAAAGTGAAAAAATAATTATTAATATAAACTGAAAACAATAATTAACGAAAAATACTAGTATTATTGTGAAAAAAGCGTGGGTTGCTCGATACACGAAAAATATGGCACCAAGCGCCCCACGCTTTTTTTCACAATAATACTAGTATTTTTCGTTCATTATTGTTTTCAGTTTATATTAATAATTATTTTTCACTTTTTTAGTTTGATGTGCTTTAAAAGCGTGTTTTTAAATTTTTTTAAACTATATTTATTTTTCACTTTTTTTTAGTTTGATGTGCTATGAAAGCGTGTTTTTTAGTTTTTTTAAACTATATTTATATTGCTTATTGATGCTGATATTATAACATATTACGATCCAACAGATACTTCTGAAAAAAAAGATATATTTTTTTTCAGCCATAGACGGGATTTGAACTCACGCCCGAGTAGTCCGTCGCTTCGCGTCGACTAAGACTTGCGCCTTAGCCCACTCGGCCAACGAACGAACTGAGAATCACAGAATGTACTAACAGTAATAAGCCACTTGCTCTCACGCAGAGGATACGTGAGGAAATTATTTAATTCTGGCGATCCTGATCAGGATAATGATATAAACTTATCAAATTATTGTATTGTTACCGGTTCTTCGTGAGTGTACAAAGTTTCAATTAAATCTGTCCGTTTAAAATGGGTCAAAATCGAGTCCAAAGAGTGGGTTACAAACAAACAAATTCACAAACATACAGGTGAAGCTAATAAAAGCGTGTTAATAAATTATTTCATAATAATCAACATCTATGAACAAAGTACAGCACACACAATTTGACGCGTAGTAGGTAAGCTATGTCGTCTTTGTTTGGCAAAGGCATACCTTTCTATCTCCAACCACTGCGCGATTCACTTGTTCCAATATTAGAACACTTCACATTGAGTTTAGCAAGTATTCAATCAAGGATAACAGTTATTGTATTAATAGTACGTATAATTCTTCCAGCTAAGTTGTTTGTAGTTTTATTCCAAGAGTAGTATTCTTATGCCAGGAAAAATATTTAAATAAGAATTTACTTCAAGATGTCCTTATACTTACTCTCACGGTTAACAATACTCGAAAGAAGTGTACTATTAAAAGTATATTTAATACATATTTATACTTCGAAGGAATCAAACTTATATTGACTTAAAGACTTGCGCTAATGAAAATCAAAAATGTATCTGTTCTTGGTTTACAATTGGTATATTATTGAAACAATAATAATTTATTATGCCAAATAATACTTTTCTAGTGACAAGTAAAAAAAATTCAAGAATAATCGATTACTTTGATATAGAATAGTTTTCTGTCCGTGTAGAGACATATTATGCTAAAATCCTTATTCCTACTACGTACTGAAGAAGGCAAAATCAGTAACCTGTCTACAAATGGCATTCGCAGCGGCCTCAAGAAGGATTTCCTCTCATTAGGTGAAAATCCTTTACTAGTGATCAGTTACAATTAAAGCTTAAACACTTATTCGTATGAAATAAATTTATAAATCATCAAGAAGTGGATATGTATTGTTAAGACCTAAAAGACCGTAAATTAAACAAGAAGGGTCTCGGGTCTTACAAATTCCGTGTGAGAAACAATAAAGCACAGATATAAAAGTGACACAAATGCATTAAATATTAAAAATAAATCACAACCAAACAAGTCTAAGGTAATATACAGTGTGTTACAAATGGTAAATTAAAATAAACATGTACAAGAAAATTCAAGACAGCCTGTAATAAAAAATGTGATTACGATAACTAATTGAAAAGAACTACAAAATGCAAAGGTAATTGTTACAACACAGAAATTCACTTAACATTTGTTACATCGTCAAGGGGTAACGTTGAACACCTGCTGCGTTAATCTGTCTGGAAAACTATGTGATGGTGATCCAGTTTCTCCTAGTTATTCTACGTCCCTGATGATAGAATGATATACTCACCGTTAGATAGGTGTACGTTTCCAATTTATTAAATCAATTCCACTCAAATCCAAATTGTATTGCCAAAAAGTCAGTTCCAAAAATATCCAAAATAATTAAGCTGTTCACTAGCTTTATAGGTATGCTTTTAAGAATAACTCCATGTAAAAACTTACCCAGTGTTTCTGGACGTTTAGTTGCTAATTAAATCCGTAATAAACGATGATTTAATAAAACCCAATATCCATTAAATAAATTTAACTTAATATCGACTGGTTATTTTCCGACTAACTATAACGATGCACTCCAAAATTGTGACTTTAATTAACCAGAACGATACGGGCAACTTAACTTCCTCTCTGTATTTTAATTAAGAAAAAGAAAGATTATCTGGTTCGGTGGCATTCTATAAACACTAACAAAAAAAAATGACAGTTCTTGGGAACTTTGCCAACAAAATTTGTAAATTTGGACATTTTTGAACGAGTGGCTGTTTTAACCCATTCAGACATGACTTTTATTTTTCTGCATATTTAGTGATTTTTAGCCACGTTAAGAAACATACGGAGGTAATATTTTTTATTTTTTATAATTAGCAAAAAAAATGTGGCATGTACATTATACAGTCTACTGGGACTCAATAATCACCGTTAAATATTTTTAGATGTACACAGCAATGTACAGAAAGTCATAAAACAAACAATACCTGCTGTTGTAACCATTTATTTTCTGTGAAGATTTAGAAAACAATTGCAGTTTTTAACAAGGCAAAGGTGTACATTACATTTTTCACAAAAAAATATGACTTCGCTGTTTGCAACCTGGAAATTTACATTTTGTTTTTATTATACACATGTGATCGATAGTATCAAATTGAACATCAGTAAAGGGCCTTTTCTCTCCCCTTCCGACAGTTTTTCCTGACAGTGGTGTATCACAGACTGAGCATTGTCTTCCTTTCTTTCTTAGAATGCAATTTGGCTTTCCTGCTGTTATCAGACCATTAGTTACTTCGAAACGGAAGTGAAGAAAATCCATTACCTTATTTTAGGAATATTTCTAAGTTAGCAGCCTCTTTTGTATTCCAGCCATGAATTAGACAGAACAAAATCTATCGTATGCATGATTAATAGCAATGTCCCTTTCCGCAACTTTATGAAAAATCTATAGGTGCTAATCATCTGATCTAATATGTCAACCTGATCCATAGAACGATTGTATTTTGCAATGACTTCTGGCCTCTGGATATGTATATATTTATTGGATTTTTTATCCCATCTTTTAACAGTATCTTCCTGTCCTTTACCAATAAAATATGAAGCCATACAAAATGTTTCATTGTCCAACCATTTTACCATAGAAATATTATCCATACTCCTAACTTCATCTATAAAGCCCCTTTTTTATGTCTTTATCAGACATTAGAGGCGAGTGTTGAAATTGGTTCAGTTGTACAGTACCTGCAGCCCATATATTCTTGTCTGCCAGGATCTATAAAACTGCATAGGACGTGAAGTAATTGTCATAGAATAGTTTGTGATTATTTGCCGGAATTTTAGTAGCAAACTGCAAAATAACACTGGCCCCTAAAGATTTTCTTCATCTAATCCTGTTTCCTTTCCTTGTTATAAAATAAAATCATAAGTCCAGTCTGTCCACACAAGCAAAATTTTTTTAATACCCCAAGGATAAGGCTTACCTTTTACATATTGTTTGATATTGAGGTTACTAGTAAAAGATATCATCTGTTCGTCAATGCAGAGGTTTTCGTCAAGTTCCAGTTGAGCACATCGCTTTTGAACAGAATCTAATAAAGGACGAATTTTATAAAAATTTGTCTTTGTTGCTTGCTGGACAGCGAACAATATCCACAAAATGTAAACTTGTACGCAATTGAAAATCCTGTCCCTCGACATGTTTTCCAGAAACAATCCTATACCAACAGTGACATCCCAATATAATCTAAGTTTTGGAAATTTATTCAGTGAAACAATGGCAATAGCTATAAGAGTTTTTATTTCATACTGATCAGTTAGTTTTAAAGAAGTTTTTCCTTTTTGAAGAGCGTACATATCAGTATACTGAACCATTTCTTCAAACAAGTCGTCTCCAATATACCTCAAAAAATACTGCAAAGGTGAATACACATTTTGTGGAGAAATGTCATCATTTGGATCTGGTCGTAAAGATGTTGTATCTGGAGCAATAATTCCCTCCCTCACCCACACAATTGTTGGCCTGTTTTCTTTCTTTTCTTGAATTTGATTATTATTTACTCCTCCAACTTCTGGTGGAATTTGTTCAATTTCTGTTTGAGTTTCTTCAGTGTCTGAATCACTGGATGACTCCGGCAAGTTTTCAGCAACTGTTTTCTTTTGTCCAACTCCACTACATTTATTTTTGTTGGTTTGGGCCGGCACGTAGTCATCATCGCTAATATAATCTGATAAAATCTCTATATCAGAATTGTCCTCTTGAATAAATTCTGTCAGTTCCTTTATATCAGTTTCACATGTTAGGACGTAAGTCGATTTTCTTAGCCTGTTCCCTCCAGATGTGTCTGAAGTACCTACAAAATGAATAATTTGATTATCAATATAACATTAAATCGAGATATATTGTGCAATACAATGTATATTTCAAGAAATAAACAAATTATTACTAGGACCAAATGTACATTATAGTGTACATGAAGTCGAATGACCTTTTTCAATATGAAATACAGTATTTTATGACTCAAAAAACAAGGCAACCGTACATATGTAATATATTATCTTTTTTATATAAAAATTTGATTCAAATTATGCAACATTTCAGAGAAGACCGTAAATAAAGCTGCACTTACCAGGTAAACTCGTATATTCGGCGGCCATGATGAAGAACTGACAGTTTAGTTCAATGCATGTCCACTAGAGGTAGCTATAGGTATCAGTTGTTCAAAACACATGTACAGGGGAAGTACCACATAGTCTCAAAATAAAGAATATGTGAGAATTTTTTACAACTGCAACGTAATGAAAATTATGTACACTATAGTGTATTATAGGTCTGAAAGGGTTAAACCAGTGTTAGTTTGTAATGTACTCCTATGCAATAATCAATAATAATACTCCTAGACCTATATATTTTTATCATTTTACGCTAAAACAATTTATGTCCCAAAAAGGAAAAACCACCATATATACGAAGGAAGCGAAACCTACCCCCACACTTCACAGATGAAGTCGGAGGCTTGTTCGGAATAGTTTACTAGGAGGTACTTGATAAGAAGTGCGTTCCCGTGTATTGAATTTTGGACGTAATAGTGTGTGGCTATTTTATTTAATCTTTAATTATGTACAGTGAAAAGATTATGAGTAGGTACCTTTTAGCTATAATTTTTAGTATTTATTAGTATTTGTGAATTAAATATTTTAATAAACTTCGTACTTTCGCCAACTTCAAAATAAAAATCTATTTTCAACAATGATATTAAGCAGTACTCCAAAACATCGTCAAACCAGTTCCATTACTAAGTAACACCACAAAAAATTATATGATACAATTTAATATTTTTCAAACTTCAAAGGATATGTGGTAGTGCTAATTACGATTTTGTACATTTATACTTTGAACTTGAACATTTAGAGACCATGATCTCTAAACATGAAAGATATTAGTTGCGAATAATTTTGTATCATATTTCAAAGAGATGACTTGAATGTAAATGAATGTACCAATTTAGAAAGATTTAGATTATTTTATAAAAAAGTTGTAAAACACTTTTAACTGTGCGATAATGATATTATTCTCGACAGCTACTACTACATATCTAAGGATCTATTTATATAAGCAACTTCTATATTATGTAGTCCAAATAATTATACGAGTATGTAGATCGTTACAAGGAAGGTATTAACATTTCGAATGTGTTTTGTGGAAATGTTGTGAAACAAATCAATCTGTATCAATTCAGTTGCATACAGCTTATATTAGTTCTATTATAGTCTAGTCACCATATACAGACTGTGCAAATTTCAATTTTGGTATCTTACATCCAACAATGAATGCAAGGAAGAGGACACAATGCTGGTAATCGTAAGCAGAAAATAAGGATAGATACGGCTACGCCCTCCGCCAATTGAGAATTGTGTAGGTCATGCATTCTTGGCCGTTTCTATCCTTACTGTATATTTGCAATTGTGGCATTGTGGTGTCTTCCTTGCGTTTATTGTCCAAGGAAAGATACCAATACGAAAATATGCTCAATTATTATATTGTAGATTAATACAACTAGACAGAATTCAGTACAAACCTCGTAAATTATATTATAGATTAATACAACTAGACAGAATTCAGCGCAAACCTCGTAAATTTGTTGTAGATCTTATACGAACTGACCATGGTAGAAGAAAATATACTCGAATTTACAGATTAACTAAATATTTTATTGCCGTTATTTCACAACTAAGATTTAAACAAAAAAAATCAGAACATTTATATGCATGATGACGTAATGCCTAATTAGGTACGACTCATATGCATCACGGCATTATCTTTTTGAAAATTATGTAAAAGAATAACCCGTCTAGCACCATATACATTGATGGTTTAAAAATGCGGAAACTTGCTTGTACCATAATCCAGAATTTGGCATGTCTAGAACAAGCTTTTGAAATTGGCCAATTCGACTATATCAAATGTAAAAATAGCTGCTATTAAACAGGCACTTAAATGGGCTTTAACTGTTCCTTGTCCGAAATTATTTATTTGCAACTACTCCCTTCTCAAAAGCGCACATTTTTGTAATTGATAATTGAATTAATTATTTCTGGTTAAAAATATCAAAATTAAATTAAACTAAAGCACTCACAAATAATCAAGGGAAAGGAGAATAGTCCACTATCTCATCTTAATAAACTAAGTTCACCCGCCAATAGGGAACGTGAGATGGGTTTAGACCGTCGTGAGACAGGTTAGTTTTACCCTACTGATGACTCGTCGTTGCGATAGTAATCCTGCTCAGTACGAGAGGAACCGCAGGTTCGGACATTTGGTTCACGTACTCGCTCGAGCGGGCGGTGGTGCGAAGCTACCATCCGTGGGATTATGCCTGAACGCCTCTAAGGCCGTATCCTTTCTAGTCAAAGGTGGCAACGATATCTCTTGGAGTTCCGAGAGTCGAAAGACTCAAAACAATGTGACTTTACTAGGCGATCGCGGCTCGCCGCGGTCTTCGCACTAGCCCTATTTGACGTCTCGAGATCGACGGTCCGCGGTGGGATCGATCCTTGCCATGTCCGACCTGATCTGTCATGACGGCCGATCATGGGTCGCACAAACGTTTCGATGTTGGAACTCAGAATTGTCTGTAGACGACTTACGTACCTGGCAAGGTGTTGTACTCGGTAGAGCAGTTTCCACGCTGTGATCTGTTGAGACTCAGCCCTTAGCTTGGGGATTCGTCTTGTCGGCGAGACGAGACCCCGTCATCATCGTAGCCAGCCAGCAGTATGCGTTCGGCGTTGTCGTCGGCGGCGTGTCGTTACAAGGCACACGCGAACTTGAAAGATCGTGTGTGTCGTTACCGTCGTCGTCGTCGTCGTCGAAAAGCGCTGCTGGCGGAATAATATTTATATATATGTAATATATACGAGCTTAAAAATAATAATAAAAAAGCCGTTATCGACCTTTATCGGTGCGTGATGATGATATGTGTTCTATGAGATAGAACTTATAATAAACTAAGTTATTATTCAAAAATTCCATATATCTCTCTGAAGTGAACTGACCATCAAAAAGTATTGGAGGCAGCAACATATTGCCAAACATGCCCAACCAAACATTAAACCCATATCTGTCTTGTTGGTTTCCTTCTCTAAAGAGGTGCTGATTTTGTTGAGTCCAGTATCTAGTATATTGTCGGTTGAATAATCCCAAATTTGTAAATCTTCATTAATCAGAAAATAGGATTTGCCTGGCAACATCATTATTTCTTCTAATGTTAGTTATAGCCCAGTCACAAAATATCACTCTTCTTTCAATCCTTCTTGCAAATTCGTGGCTAATATTTAACTCGTCACCAATTTTTTGGAGGGATACAATCCTATCAATTTCAACAAGGGCTAATACTTACTTCAGTATCATCGTTTATATTTACCCCTTCAATTTCATCATTTACCGAGTAAATTTTTCTAAATTGAGCTTCTAGTCATATGAAATAATTTTGTGGCGGGTGTCTTCTGTTTGGAAAACGTTGTCCGTAATTTATTGCAGCAGATCTGGAATTTTTTCTTGAATTCGGCAGTCGCCACGTCGACTTTTTCATTTTGTGTGTAAATTTTTAATGAATATTGAAACAGTAAACGTAAAGACGCAACAATCAATTAGTTATTTAAAAACTGACAGTTCAAATAATAGTATGTGATTCTCATTTATTTCCACAGGCAACTTAGTTTATTTGCAAATTATTTTAATGCTTTAAATTAATATCTTTTTTATGAGATCAAAAGTTTTAGCCACAATTCATTTATAATGAAATCCGTTATACTTACACCAATTCAAAGCTTAAATTATGACGATTCCTATAGGGTATAAGAAAATAGGGGCTACTATTTGAAAATAAAATAGTAATTGTCGCCCAGAAATCATGAAAAAAATTATTTTGAATTTTTTCAATTAATTTCATTATAATGAAAAACATTTGCTTCATATTACACTCAAATATCAAAAATGAACCATATTATGATATCCAATGCCTACTTGGAAAATTTTCGTGATACAAAGAGTTTCAATTATTAATTTTGAATTTCAAAAAGAAATTATATAAGTCCGCCATATTTGAGAGTAATGGCAAAAATTCTGATTTATTATATAGAAAATTTCATGCATAATCAAAATATGTTAAAATATACGGAATGTTCCATTTAAAAATTCAAAATTGATGACAGTTCCAGTGAAACCGGAACTGGTATTGATAATATGTGTTTGTCAAAATAAGCCCATTTACGTCTCATATGTGAGTTTTAAAATTGAAAGTTTTATTCCAGTTTTTAAAAAAATGGCGGGCTGATATATAATCTCGTTGACACCCGGTATGTCGATTTCAAAGTTTCTTTTGAGTACCTAGCAAAAATACTATACTTATGTACAATTGATTGGATGATTTTCGTTAGCTAAGACTACGTACCTAAAATGTTACAAAGTCTTATGTATACAACGTCTACCTTTTTTTACGAAAAATTTTAGACCCTCAGACATTTAAATATTCAGTTCATCAAAATTCAAGGCATGTACTACCAACCTTAATTTATCTTTTGCTAAATTAAAACCGTTTGGCTTTGTCCTACTTCTGCTGAAAAGAAATTGATTGTAGTGGGCAAGTAAATGTATTGAGAACAACGAGAATATCGTTTTTTTAACAAATGAGGTAATATCAAACACTTTTTGTTTGAAAAAGGACACAATTATTAATAAATTTAGTATGCGATTTGAGTATCCTCATGATAGTAACTGAGGCGTCATATTTGACGAACAGAACAGTTGGTTTCAGACGCCAGTTCTTGTTTATCAAGTTGAAACACCACTATACTGTAACAAAGGATGATGAAAGCAGAGTAGCTGAACTGAAAAAAACTTTTGTAGTAATCTATTCTTATGGATTTTTGAATATAGGAATAAAGGAAACAATTATAAATGCGTAAAGCCAGTAATGTTATACTGATTACTACAGTTATATGTACAATTGTACAATAAATTTCTAAGCTAAGTAGATATTTACAACTTACATGCAAGGCATATACTGAGTGTCCCATATTCAAAACTCACAATTTGTTTCTCGCTTTTCTGAAGAAATAGAGGCTCTTTTGTGTAACGTAAAGCATAAGAATCCTTAAAAGAATCCTAAAATCTGTAAATCACATTCGACAAAATCATGAGACACAGAAATATAAGAAAAAATTATTTGAATTCACAAAATGATCACATATATACCAAAAGGGCTTTCGATTTCCTGAAACTGTCGACAATTTCATTTTTCCAAACAGCGAGTATCATTTATTTTTGCCTAACAGATACATTGTAAATTCTTATAAGTCACATGCTTTTTTAAAGAACAACCAAAAAATATGGAACATTTGAAGATACTGAATAAGTTGCCAACATTAAAACTTTTAAGATTCACCACATTGTAAGATTTTGTCTGGTTTATTATTAAAAGAGTGTAACAAACCAAATTTACACTGATATTTTGATGGTATAATGTTCTATGAATGGAAATAAAAAAGTACAATAGTTGCGTATAAAAAATTATTTGGGATTGAAACATAACTTGGTGATTTTTTTAATAAATAAGAGTCAATGTTTTCAAATATTTTAAATAATAGTAAAAACTAATTAATTATGCACAAAGAAATTCGTACCAAATGTGAGAAATTGCAGTAATCATGGCAAGGAGTGTATATTAGAACATAGAATTAGAGTTACCAAATCATACTGCCGTTCCGGTTCGGATAGGTGTCAGGTAGAGAGCATGACTAGACCGAGCATAAAGCTCGACATGTCAGTATAAATTTATGCGCTTTACAAGGTACACGAATTTCTGAATTTTATTTCAAATATGTCGCGAAAGTATCCAACTTATGTTAATCGTATTTAATCGTATATTTCACGATTTTCGGACAAAGCGCGATGAAAATGCGGTCCTATATTTGGTTTCTCCGAATAAGTTTTTCTTGTGCCATTTATCAGATTGTAAGCGACACATAGCCAGTGCCACTCATAGACAAAATAAGTAAAATGAAGTATCTTAAGCCATTTTTTTTTTTTTTTGGGTTTGTTGGTTTGTTTTTTGTTTGTTTGGGTGTTGTTTTTTTTTTTGGGTCTTTTTTTTTTTGGGGGCTTTTTTGGAGAGATTTAAATTTGGGAGATATAGGGGGAAAGAAGGAAATTGGAGGTAATTTGGAGATTTTATTTTATTTTATTATTGGGGTGGGTTGCCCCTCCCCCCCCCGGGGGGGGGGGCGGGGGGTTGGGCGGGGGGGGTTGGGGGGGGGGGGGGGGGGGGGGGGGGGGGGGGGGGGGGGGGGGGGGGGGGGGGGGGGGGGGGGGGGGGGGGGGGGGGCCCCGGGGGGGGGGGGGGCACCCCCGGGGGTTTTTAAAAATTTTTTTTTTTTGGGGAATTTTTTTTTGTGGGGGGTGGTGTTTAAAAAAAAGAATAAAAAAAAAAAAAAAAAATAAAAAAAAAAAAAATAAAAAACACCCCCACAACCAAAAAAAAAAAAAAAAAAAAAAAAAAAAAAAAAAAAAAAAAAAAAAAAAAAAATAAAAAAAAAAAAAAAAAAAAAAAAAAAAATAAAAAAAAAAAAAAAAAAAAAAAAGAAAAAACTTGTTGTTTTGTGGGGGGGGGGGGGGGGGGGGGGGGGGGGTTGGGTTGTTTTGGGGGGACCCCCCCCCCCCTTCCCCAAATAATTTTTTTTTTTTTTTTTCTTTTTTTTTTTGTTTTTTTTTTAAAAAATTTTTTTCTTTTTTTGTTTGGTGGGGCTTTAAAAGCGGGTTTTTTAGTTTTTTTAAACTATATTTATTATATTTGATTTAATTGTTATGTTGAGACTACACGCAATATTCCGTTTTATTTAGTTCGAAAACAACCTTCTGATATTTCTGACGAATTCAAAGTTGAATTATTACTTACCATATGTGAGAACAAAACAGTATTAAACGAAAAATACAAGATAAAATATTATGAGCACCTGTCGACGAGACCAAGTGAAGTATGTTGCCTTAAAATTTAATAGTAAATAATCCGCAGCCATTAGAAAGTGCCAATAATTGTTTTAAAACGCCCAGGTTTAGGCAGTTCTGCAAGTAATATGCAACAATTTAGTGTTAGGGATATTAACTGATATATGTGGTAATAGCGCCAATGAGACACATATGTTTTAAGCGAAACGACTCCTTACACAAGGTTACCGAATTTTTATTATGAGTGTACATTAGACATTTCTTTAAATTAATTTGAACAGTATTTCTCTTTTGCGAATATAACTTCTGCAAATGCATAATACGAAGGCTAGAAGGACCACAACAATAAATAATTTTAAAATTTTAAAATTCGACGATATCAGAATTCACTCTTCAATCTCGGAACTCATAATTATGACTATCAACTCATAATTCTGACATCTTAGAATTCTTACTTCCATCACAGAATTTTGGCATCTATTTCAGAATTCTGACTTATAACTCAGAATTCTCACGTCTATTTCAGAATTCTGACTTATAACTCGGAATTCTCATATCTAGCTCAGAATCTTGACTTGTAACTCAGAATTCTGATTTATATAACTCAGAATTCTGACATAACTAAGAATTCTGGCTGAAAGGCAAAAGTATTTAGCAGCATGAAAGAAGGGATTGGAGAAACATGGATTGTTTTTGTGAATGGTAACTAAATCATGAAAAATGCATTTGTTGCATTCCGTAGTAAAGAATTGTTAAGTTAGAAATTTGCTTCGGTCGATAATACTAGTTAATTATAGTTAAACCTCCATCAATTGCTGAGGAAATTATGAAAATTATAATTAATGAAACATTTGTCATAAATAGGGTTAAAATTTATATTCAGAATTTATTAAACTAAATTTTGTTTTTATGTTCGCTCTCCTTATACTCATTTACGTATTAAATTTTAAAACTACAACAGATAAACCTTAGTTGTTGCTACATATAAAGCGCAAATGATATACACGAAGCGACAGTAAAAATTATTATCTTTATTGTAAGCATACTTTAGGAGAAAATTAATATAAATGTATTAAAATATATTAAATTAAAAATAACTGTTAAATTTAGACCCAACAATGTAATATTATTATGAAAACATATGAAATTATCTTCAAGTTGGTGTAAAAATATACAGGGTGTCCTATTTAAAAAACCATTATGGACAATTGAAATTTCCAAAAATAAATATATTTTTAGAACACTCTGTATTTCTTGTAGAGCATTCTTCTTAGGCACAATATCCCTTCAAAATGATTTTATTTCATTTAATCTACCAATCACGGAGTAATAGTTATAATAAGGGCATGAATCTATAAATACTTTTAATAAATAATTAATATCTTTACAATGGTTCACTTTACGTATAGCAAACTATAAGTATATCATTTTATAAGGAATTTAACAAAGAACCCAAAAATGTAATAATATATAGGGTGTCATATTTAAAATAGCAAAGTTGATGTAGGTTCAGGGAAAACGAAACATCTTGTAGAGTTCACAATAATTTTGAGGTTCTAGCCCATTTAAGCCAACATTACTTATATAGGATCACACATTGATAGCTAACGTTATGTGAATATTTGCATTACCATTCATTCCTGTTAAAATTTCAACTTTTACTCAGAATTATGAGTTAGACATCAACATTCTGAGATAGAAGCAAACTTTGAGACAAAAGTCAGAATTTGTGTCAGAATTCTTATTTATATCAGATTTCTTATATAGAAGTCAAAATTGTGAGTCAAAAATCAGAGTTCTGACATAAATGTCAGAGTTCTGAGATAAATTTCAAAATTCTGAGTCAAAAGTCAGAGAATTCAGAATGTCAATATTTTATTTTTTTTAAATTTTCATATTTTATTTAAAAAAAATATTCACCATTCCCCCATGCTTCAATTTTCAGCTCAAGCCTTCATCGAATAAATTATTGGTAAATTTTAATAAAATTAATCATTTTAGCGTAAATTGTAATTTTCCTGAGTTCTTCATGTGTCTGCTTTTCGCGAATAATAAAATATCAGTACGGATTGAATTTTTAGAGAATCAGATATTAGTGACTTAATATAACTTTTCATAAACTGTGTACATACACCATGATGTCTAAAAACTCATATTTAAACAAATATTTTAAACATTTTACTCTTTTGAATAAATGTCAAATTACGTTTTCTCGTAACACTTTATGCATCTAACTATCAAACTATTTCTCTTTTATTACCTCTAATAATTTTAACCACACTTTTATACTTTTTATCAGTTTCTTGCACTAGTCAGTATAATACCGAAGCATAAAAGGAAGAATTAAATTATACCAGTGAAACCTCTCTATTGTTTATAGTGATACTGATCTTAAAAATAGCTGCAATAAACTTGTTGAGTAATAAAGCAGCTTATGTTCACGGCCAAGGTCAACCCTGCAATATAAGAGAGAAATGCAGAAATTTTACGATTTTGGCAGCAGGATATATGCAATTACACAAATTGAATATTTACATATTACAAATGAGTTGGTAAACTAGCTGTTTTAGTAATTTGGGTCAATAATCTTTAAAATATTTAAAATTTGGATTGTATCCATTTACACTACCGTATCATTGACTGCTATTAGCTAGTAACTTATTACCATAATTATAAAACTATTCAGTTGAACGATTATACCGTGTATGTCAGGACGTCATGTTTGCAGTTAATCACAGAACAATTTTTTACAAACACTGAGATTCCCAGAAGACACCAAATGATTATAATAATCAATTTCCCAAACATTTCCGTGTACAGACTATTTGGGAAATGTCATAAATTAGTGCTAGTTTAACAGACACCCTATATAATAATATTCAACATTTGGTGGTTGTGTCGTTAAGATATATTCCTTGCATACATAATCGCAAAATAAATCTTTTTAATTAATGGTAATACGAATTACAGCGAATTAGCAAAACCTTGTTCCGACCAAAATTTCCATATATTTTCGAATAGCTCGGCAACGTCACATCAAAAACCAAAAATCTAGGTCGTTTGCAAGGTAATTTTACGCTGAATTCAAAAATGTTAATATATAGGTAGTTCCATTAACAAAAATGACATCGAAGATATTCCGTTGTAGCCAGGCACTCTGTACAATTCAAAATATTTTTAAAATGTCGCCTATTGACGCCATACCACTTTCATAAGAAAATAATTTCCAAAGTTTTCTAATAATACCGATATTGAACATTGACGACATAATGGGACACCCAATATATGCCAAATA
>JANEYF010005564.1:1182500-1221959 GCA_029963845.1 Rhamnusium bicolor | reverse complement strand
AATTAAGGCCTGTGTTATTCTGCGATCATGCAGAGTTAATACTGAAAATCTATTAAGTAAAGTGATTTTGAGGTATTCCAACAGGTAGGTATTGACCATCTAATTTAAAGAAAGGTATTTCAAGAAACGCCTTTGTACATTTTTCCAAGCTTTCAGCATAGACACTGTATCACGGCTGCCATATTATAGCAGCATATTCCCCTAAGATTTTACAAGTGCATTAAAAGAAGCATTAGTACCGTTGAATCAGAGAATCCTTGAAGGTTTCTGATAACAAAACCCTAGGCTTCTGTAAGATGTTTTAATAACTTGATTAACATGAAGATTGAAAGAGAGTTCGCTATCAAATATGACTCCTAAGTCCTTGATTGATTCGGGCCGATTTAAGGTAACATTGTCTAATTTACATTTATATCGGATGGGAAAATGTTTCATAGAAAAGGTCATAACATTGCACTTTGAAGCATTCAGAGGAAGATTATTCAATATACACCACTCATTCAAATTATTCAGGTTGCTTTGCAGGTTCATACAGTCTGATACGTCATTAATAGGGCAGAAAATGTTTACATCATCAGCGTACAACAAGTAATTTACATCTAGATTATTTACAATATTATTGATGAATATTATAAACAGGAGTGGCCCAAGGATGGAACCTTGAGACACTCCTGACGTGACAGACATATCTTTGGAAGCAAAACCACGACATTCGACATATTGTTTTCTTTCAGACAAATATGATTTAAATAGTTCAAGTAGCGGTAAGGATAATCCCACGCTCCCAAGCTTTTGAAGTAAAATTCCATGATCTAACCTGTCAAAGGCTTTAGAGAAGTCAGTATAAAGCACATCAACCTAAATATTCATATCAACATGTTCAGCAATAAATTGAGTTACACAAAACAGATTCGTTTTTGTTGATCTACTCCTCATGAATCCATGTTGATGGACAGAAATCTGTCTCTGAACATGCAAGTACAATGCATCATGTAAAGCGATTTCTAGAACTTTTGCAAAATTATATATTATTGTTATCGGCCTGTAGTTCTCGACATTGCCTTTATCACTTTTTTTAAATATAGGACAAATTCGTGACCTTTTCCAAATATCCGGAATTATACAAGTACGCAATGATAAATTAAACAACAAAGTAAGAGGTTCTACTAGGGCATAGGCACAATCTCGAATAACAAATGCCGGAATTCCATCTGGACCTTTGGTAAATTTCGGCATTAGTTTTAACAAGGCAGTTAGAACATCACTTGAGTTAAAATTATTAAAATGCAAATTTTGATAATTATAATTACTAATATCTATATTATCGTTCAGAACATCGGATGGTTGAGTAAACGCAGTACTAAATTGGTTGGAAAAGCCATTGACAATAGCTTCCATAGAGTTTAAATGTTCACCGTTGTAGATTAAATTGTTTGGAATACTCACATCATCAGAGCACTGATGAACTAAAATCAAAATACTACGAGTCGATATTCCTACAGAAGAACAGAATGACGAACCACACTGACAACAACTCTACCAAAACTAGTTAGATGTTATCGTCCACAAATACACTATAACCTACAAGTTCACCAAACAGCAATTTTACAGTTTTCCACGAACTATGTCGCACTGAGTGCTAAAATATAAACAGAAAATAGTTTTAGATTTAAATAAGTAAGTTTCCACAAGGAGAATCTTCCGTAAAAATGTTAATAGTTATACAGACACCCTCATTGGGTTTCATATGGGATTCTTTGTATTACTATTGATAGTCAATTCAATTTCATAGTGGTGATACCTTCAGAATATACTTATTTTCTTCTTGTCTATTTATTAAACAGATGGATAAAAGACATAAATTTAGCCCGGTATACAGAACCATATTAAAAAATCTATTTGTAGCTACAAGATAAAATTTATGTAAATGCCGATGAAACAAATTTCCTGACGTAAGATGTAAGCGATAACGCTTCTACTACATATTTGAACCGAAAACCATATACTTTCAACTGGTAATCGTTACTTACCTGTTACAAACGCATTTCCACAGCAATCTTATATATTCCGTCCGGATATCTCATTAATAAGCAATAGCATTGTGAGTATGCGTGACATTGTATGGATATTACCTAAGCTGTAGAGTTTAAGATTGATAACGATTGATAACACTCTTTACAATGTACAAAAGCCGTTAAAGAAGGTGAACAAATATATGAGCAGGACGACGATAAAGGAATATTACGCGTTGTTTATGTCGCATTGAACGCTCGTATGGGCCTTAGAGATGTAAAGGAAAATGACCTTATTTGGTCAATGTAATATTTCCAAAGCCAAGTGTTAGAAGATTAACAAACAATAGAATTACAAATAAAACAAGCCTAAAATATACGTCTTCCACTATCCATCCCTACTTCCCGATAGCAAGATAAAGGGGATTTTATTCTACCACTGACGAGTATGTGCCGATACGGCAGAATATCCGTGAATGACTTGCTGACGTTGTACATCGGTATACACACATGAGATCGGTTTCACTAAGGAATCTAGCTTAAATGATAATTATGTACATACTTGATCTTGTAATCCAAAGGCGATGTTTTCTCATAATAATAAGACAAATAAAACTGTATACGTAGTAATAACTGAATACGTATCTGTGATATTTATCATAGGGATACAAGGAAAGAATATTAATCATGTAATAATCTTCCACTACTTTATTGCCTCTTCAGGAATCATGGCTGTATGACTTTGTTTAAGACTTACAATTAAACATCTTTTCTAGGAATGGTAGCAAAAGATAAGGCGAGATAATTATACATGGTGGGGCCGACTTCGATATCTCGAGTTTTATGATAGCTAGAAACTTGATTTAAAAACATAAGTAAACTAGATAAGAAAGTCTATAACCGGAAATTGTTTTCGAATATACAGGGTGAGCCAAGACGATTCTACAGGGTCAAGTAACATTTTTTTTAAATGAAATGCCATGTATACTAGAACATTTTCTGAAACTTCTTTGTGGCCTCCTTTCATTCCTATATTATTATTGACTTTCTCCCAACCACTTGGATGGAATAATTTTTTTTTTGTTGAAATTATACCTTTTACACGTGTACATTAAAAATATCACTAAACACACTATCTATTTTAAGAAAAAATGTGTTAGTACCAGTTATGACACATCTGTGTGATAACACTCAGCCATTTTCACTTCCTAAAAGTATACAGGGTGGCCAAAATTAATTTTTAAATTTACAACTTTTTGAACTGAATTTTCTCAATTTCTTCAAATGGAACACCCTGTATATTTTTGGACAATATGATATAGGATTGAAAAACGAAGCATTTTTTTGTACGTACATTCCTATTGCTATTTGTGACCATTTTCAATTTATTGAACAATAACTGTAAAATTCAGCAATAAAAATTAAAAATGAGGATTTGTTTCAAATAATTCAAGAGAAGGTCTTAATAAGCTGTTACAAGATGCCCATAAAAACATCACACCAACAATAATCCAAAATTTGAAGGAAATGATAATAAATGCTTAAAAGTATCACTCGGCAATGTACAAGAGACCTCATTCCAAAGACGCAATTAAAATGGGCAACATGTGGAACACTTCTTATAGTATCTTCTCTTAAATTACAAAAATATATATATATATATATATTTTTATTGCATATATTTTGCAATTATTGTTCAATATATCGAATATGTTTATATATATATATATATATATACATATATATATAGGTCTTTAATTTTTCATCATGACCAAATTACAGTGTTTCTGAAAAAATTGAGAAAATTTAGTTCAAATAGTTGTATATTCAAAAATTATTTTTGGCCACCCTGTACACTTTTAGGAAGTGAAAATGGTTGAGTGTGATCACACAGATGTCTTATAACTGGTACTAACATATTTTTTCTTAAAATCGATAATTGTGACTGTAGTAATTTTTCTAATATACAAGTGTAAATGGCATAATATCAACAAAAAAAAAATCATTACATCCAAGTGGTTGGGAGAGAGTCAATAATAATACAGGAGTGGAAGGAGGCCACAAAGAGGTGTAAAAAAATGTTCTGATATACATGGCATTCCAATTAAAAAAATGTTATTTGACCCCGTAGTATCGTCTTGGCTCGCCCTGTATATTGGAAAATAATTTCCGGCTATAGATTTTTTTGTCTAGTTTATTTATGTTTTTAAATCAAGTTTCTAGCTATCATAGAATTCGATATATCGAAGTCGGACGCACTATTGCCCCACCCTGTATATCTATATAGGTAGTTTTCAACAAACTGCTGCACGCATTAACCAATAATTCACAATTTCATTCCAATAAATATTAAACATGTAAATTATATTATTTTCGTTTTATACAGTGTGTCCGTAAAGTATGGAATAAATTCATTATTTCTTAAACCAAAAATATTTAGAAAAAATCTTCGATTTTTAATTTTAGCACACCTTTGTTTTTTGGTTATGACGTCATCACTGTTTCCGTTATGACATCATCGATATTTCTGTATATTTCTGCATTTTTGAATTTTGAATCAACAGCTGTTTCAAAAATGTATCACACTTAGGGCCGATTGTATCGACGTGGTTCAGCCAAAGTTCAACTGAACTTCGTTCAAAATCTAATGTTACGATTGTTGTAATAATCGTAATCTTGGATTTTAAATGAAGTTCAGTTGAACTCTGGCTAAGCCACGTCGATGCAACTCGGCCCTAACGTTTAAAATTAATAAGTTGAAAGTTACGGCCATTTTGAATATAATAATTTACTGATTTTTCATATTTTCTTTGAACAAATAATAATCACTAGAACTAACGGTTAGTTAATAATAAAAACAATTTATAGTAAATGTTCGACCTGTACTTCTTGTTGTAGCTGACAGTACACTAAACGATGAATAAAGTGTTGCTGAACCTTGTTTAGAGTTTCCTCAGAAATGTTGTTTATTTTTGTTCTAATTCTCTCTTTTTAATTCAACAATGTTTTTCGATTTGGTTTAATAAATTAAGTTTTTTAGATGGCTCCACAGAAAATAATCTAATGGATTAAGGTCCGGTGACCTTGGTGGCCATTCGATGGGTCCGCGTCTACTAATCTACTCGCTCAGAAATATTTGCTCAAGATACCTTTGAACGTTTGCTGCATAATAGGGATGCGCACCATCCTATTGATACCACAGGCTTCCGTCATCATTTCCAGGATTAATTCTACTGGGGAATAAATTTGATAACGTTGGGATGAGATTAAAAATTGGAGACATGTCGGTCCGTTTACAGGTCCATCGAAAAAATAGGGTCCAATGATTTTATTTCTTACAATTCCCGCCCACGTATTTACCTTTTGTGGATACTGTGTGTGCTGCTCTGCATCCATCGAGGGTTTTTCCTTGCCCAGTATCTACAATTCTGACGACTCACTTCACCATTTAATTTGAAAATGCATTCAACGAAGAAAATAATACTTTTTATCAGAAGAGGATCACCATTGCACATATTCACCATTGTTTCACAAAATTATATCCTCGATCTGGATCCTCATCACTTAGTTCTTGCACAATCTGAATCTTAAAGGGATGCCATTTTTCTAATTTTAATACTGTAAGTACTGACATCGTAATAACTTCATAATCGCGACTAACCTGACGAACCTGGTATATGGATTTTCGTCAACAGCCAGTAAAATATTTAATTTTGTATCCTTGTCAACACCTGGGCGACCTGTTTTCGGTAAATATTCCACCGTAGTTTCCCTATTTTTTTTTTCAATTTTACTCACTGTCGATTAAGTTATGGGTCGTTCTGGATATTTAGTATTAAATTACATCCTTCTTGTTGGGTTCGCATCCTATCACCATAACCGATCATCGTAAGAATTTCAATTCTCTGCTTTACAGATACTCTCAGTTATAAATTTAAATAAATAGACAACAATTGAGAAACCACTACTGGGGTAAAGTATTATTAAGTGATTCACTGTCAAAGACGATAATGATAAAACATAAAAAAAACAAAAACTAGCTTACTTCAAAAATTAATAAAAAACGTGTTTATTTTACTTTTTTTGGTTTTTGTTTTAATGGTCGTATCTTCCAACATCAATTTTAGATCCTAAGTGTGATATATATGTTATATTTGGAATCAGCTGTTGAAGCAAAAAACGGAGAAATATACAGGGTGTTCCATTTAAAAAAAATATCGATGACGTCATAACGGAAAGTCATGACGTCTTAACAAAAAAAAATAATAAAGAAAATGTGCGCAATTGAAATTAAAATTCAACATGTCCGAGGATTTTTTCTAAATATTTTTGGTTTAAGAAATAATGAATTTATTCCATACTTTACGGACATACGGTATAGAACCTATGATTGATGCAGTAAACTAAATCCTAAATAATTAAGTATTACCAGGAAAAATATATAATAAGCATGTAATTTTATTTTACTAAAATATACCAGACGAAATTAAATAAATTTTTAATTACTTAAAATATCTGTGTTTAACAGATTTTCAAATTGTAAGGGATTTTTTGAACCCAAAATACATAATTAAAAATATGCAAAATCTCAATTTGGGGATATAATTATGGTGGTAAGTAGATCGCGAACATGTTGGCGATTATTAGGAATATAATAAATTTACTCAAAAAACTAACTGATTTGAACTACAAAACTGATAGAATAAATCATCTGACTTTTAAACACTGCATCATCAGACGAATTCCTTAATTGCAAATCAAGCGGGCACCATGTCAAAAGTAAAAAAAAACGTTATACCTAATATACATTTTACTGCACTGATAACACACCGGATGCAATTTTTTCAAATCATTGAAACTCATAAAAGCCACACACGAGATAAGATTAAAAATGTTAACATAGTTTATCTAAAACTGTATTATCGACAATAAGATAAACTGTTTAGAAAATATATTGTTAATATTGTACATATTTGAGGAATTGAAATAAATATATTGCCTGTGGCGTTAATTTCCAAATTAGTTAATAATACCCGGATAGATACCAAATTTAATGAAGCGCCCGGAAAAAAAACCCAAAATTTAATTGTTTTATTGTGTATTTATAAACGTCAGATTACAATAAGTAAAATTATTGCATAATCTTTGTAGACAGCTGTGACTAGCGTAATAACCATTAATTGTTTACTTTTTACAAACGTCGATTTCAAAAGTTACAAAGTTTGTGTTTAGCAGCGAGATTTACTAGATATGGACATCATTGACAGTGAGTGAAATTTTTTGTATCTTGTACACTACCCGATATAGTAGAAACATCTTATTTTATTTTTACAAAAAAAAAAATAAACTACAGAAAAATATTTCCGACCTAGTTCTGCCAGAAAACCTAAAAGAACGGTATGAGAAGGCGCCTTTTGTTGGAAATGCTTCAGTCTGTAAGTCATCTACCTTGTGGATTTAATATTAAAATCGATGTTTATCCTAAAGGGGAATATTGATATTAGCAAACTTTACAAACTGACCACATTTAAAAAGGAAATCTTCAGGATACCAGCCCAAAAAAATCAAGATTTTCACATGAAGAAGTTGACTGATTTAACACAGAGGCTCCAGATAATGAATTCCTTATGATGAAAATAAGTCTTTTTTGATAGAAGTTATTACTTAACCAATCTCTATTTTAGGTTGTCCTTTTCATAGGTTAAGCTAGTACATGTCGTTGGGACTAATAGACTAAAATTAGGGCTGGGCGATTGTCAAAGTTCAAAATCGATTATCGATTATTGAAAAATAATCGATTATTTCGATTAATCGATTATAATCGATTAATCAAATAATCGATTATTTGATTAATCGATTATTTGAATAATCAATTAATCAAATAATCGTATAATCGAAAATCGGTTATAATATATTAATCGTAAAAGCGATTAATAGATTATAGTCGATTTTAACCAGCCTAAATCGATTATTAGATTCTCTTGCCCACCCCTAATTTACGGAGCTGTAGGATTCATCTTAGGGTTATTTTCAATTTTATTTACATACTGTTTATTTATATGACTATAATACTATAATAATTGTATTAGGTAAAAAAAAGATAATGAGGACGTAGGGCTGGGCGATTGTCAAAAGTCATAATCGATTATCGATTATTGAAAAATAATCGATTATCGATTATTGAAAAATAATCGATTATTTCCATTAATCGATTATAATTTATTACTCGATTAATCAAATGATCGATTACTCAAATGATCGATTAATCGATTAATCAAATGATCGATTAATCGATTATATAAGAAGAAACAATCGACTGATCGATTAATCGACTATTTTTCGATTAGTCGATTATTTTTCCCAGCCCTAACTAAAATGTCAGTTGATGGTAATGAATATGCGAACACAAATAATAATTGTTAAATTCCGCATTCTAAAACTAATAAATCAACACGATGAGTTAACGCAACATCACTCTTTTTTAAGAAGCCTTACGAGAGCCTAACACAAAATAGGCCTTTATTTTTTTCTAAATTACAAACAGGGAAAATGTACAAGTCAAGCAGTGGGTGTACATACTTTTGGAAAAATTACCAGCAAAATTGCTACTTTTCTTGACTGGCCAAATGCTGTAGAACCAGTCTCTGCTTACGCTGAATGTCGGTGGACTTTGCTGCTGGACGCTGGAGGAGACCTGTCTAAAAAATACATAACAACAATACACAACCGAAGCGGAAGGCTACATAGAGGATTCCCTCGATAACAAAGTTGAAATTGCTACGTATAACTGTAGAAAAAGAAAAGTCTAGTAATATTCCATATTATTCTTCCTGAAGTGAGTTGGGATCTTTGATGTGAAGATAACACTGACGTAGTTTTCCATAAAACACCATACCGGGTGTAACAGGATCATAGTACACCCCCCTTTTCTCCTTTAGTTTTGAAGACAATTGATTGAAATTAAGGATATCTTATATAATAAGCGGCACTTTTTGACATACACGTGATTTTTTTCACTTCCGATTTCGCCGGAAGTGACACTAACTTTTGATTTTTAAGTGGAACACTCTGTATATTATTGCGTTTTTGATTTCTGCATAATTTTCTGACTCCAACGATACCAAATAAGTGACATTTCAGACGTCAGTATATTTTATAATACAATTTTTAGTTTTCCATTTAAGTGTGCCATGACGGTTCCGATTTATTCTAAATGGCCCGTGTAATGCTAGAAAAATCGAAATACCGTCAAAAATACTAAATTACGTGATTTATGAGCAAATAAAGTTCATCAAAATGGTTTTTGGGAAAAATTCAATTTTTTCAAATGGAACCATATTGGTACCGTGGGCAAGTGGACATGTTAATTATTTATGAGGAATGTAGAAAAAATGCCGTTGCGGCCAAACACCTTGATGCCGAATCCTGATAGACAATGTCCAGCGAGAAATTATTTTAATCGTCTTGAAAATCAATTCCGAAGCCCAACAATGATCCCGAAGAAAATTTCATTCTTGACGAAGGAACGGAAATTACGAATGTTTTAGCTCGAGTAGAAGTTGATAAGATTGTTTCTTTAAGGCAAATTGGGTTTGATTTGGAAAAACAGTAAGTCGAATTTTGCACAAATACCACTATAAATCTTTTAAATACCAATTGCACCAGCACTTGTACGAAAATGATTACGAACGTAGGATGGAATAATATAATTGGATTTTGCAGAATAACGTGCAGCCAAACAATGATTTTTTGGGAATGATTTTATTTTCGGACGAGTCTAGGTTTACAAATTTGGGATTATTTAACCGATAAAATACAAAATATTGGTCACAAGAAAATCAAAATTTATTACGGGAGGGTAACTTTCACGTGCGGTTCGGTTTGAATGTTTGGCTTGGAATAATCGGTAGTAGAATCATCGGTCCAATAATATTTGAAGGACCCCTGACTGGTGCCAGATACTTGGGATTTCTGCAAAATGAAATTGAGGACAGTTTAGCTGAATTACGCTTCCCATTTACGATAGGGAATGTATTTCCAACAATATGGCGCTCCTCCCCATAATTCAAGGATCGTAATTGATTACCTTCAACGGAGACGAATGGTTCTGTGAGGTGCCCTCCAAGCTCATATGATTTAATACCCCTTGATTTCTTTGTTTGGTTTCATTTAAAAATATTGTCTACGCAACTGCTGTTACAATCCGTGAAGACCTGGAGCTACGAGTAAGACGCGCAATTAATAGCTTAACGCCCCAGCAATTGGCGAACGTTCTTCGAGAAACATCTATGCATATTCAGAAGTGCACTGACGTTAATGGACAGCATTTTGAACAACCGTTGTAATGTTTTGTGTTCATTTTTTTGTATTCCAAAGCCACCTTATATATAACAAGGTAATTAGAACAAAATTGTATTTTTTTATTTTCTTTTAGCTGTAATTTTGTTTGTATTTATCGCACATTTTAATACGACATATGAATAAATTCCTTATTAATAATACTAATAAATGGTATCATGGTACCAGTATGGTTCCATTTGAGAAAATTGAGTTTTTCCCCAAAAACCATTTTGATGAACTTTATTTGCTCATAAATCACGTAATTTAGTATTTTTGATGGGATTTCGATTTTTCTAGTAATACACGGGCCATTTAGAATAAATCGGAACCATCATGGCACACTTAAATGGAAAACAGAAAATTATATTATAAAAAATATTGACGTTTGAAACGTCACTTATTTGGTATCGTTGGATTCAGAAAATTATGCACAATTCAAAAATGCAATAATATACAGGGTGTATCATCTAACAATCGAAAGTTAGTGTCACTTCTAGCGAAACCGGAAGTGAAAAAAAAAATCCTTGTATGTCAAAAAGTGCTGCTTATTATGTAAGACATCCCAAATTTCAATCAATTATCTTCAAAACTAAAGGAGAAAAGAGGGATATACCATGATCCTGTTACACCTGGTATACTGAACTCGACACGCGTTTTGCCAATCAAGTTGGCATAATATGGAGATGATTCAAACTAACTTTATGTTAGTAATGTATCCTATTTATACTTAAACTAGTGCTACGGTTCAGTGAACCGTGAATCACTACCACGGGTGAATCGAGAGCTATATCCTTAATCAATGCCTTTTCTTTTTCAAACCTATCCTTATTGAGGAGGAAGCTTAATAGGCGATGAACTAGAAAACCAAAACTCGTCATTTTGTGTTGAGCACAACGGTGAGAGTCATTAGGGATATATCTTAGAATACTAGTATATTTTCTGTATGTCAAAATCTAACTTATTTTCACTGTTTTTAATTATTATTAATACATCTAAAAATAGTAGTTGTCCAGAGTTTTCAATTTTATATGTGAATTTAACTGACGCGAAACGACTGTTTAAGAAATAAAGTTGTCAATATTAGTGACTTTTGTATCAAGCACTGCAAAAATAACATCCATATACCTAAACCAAACCCAGGGAAAATATTAGAATTCTTATTTTGCTTCTGCTTCTAATCTGTTCATGAAAATATTGGTAATGCGAATGGTGACAGTGTTACCATTGTTACCATTGTTGTTCCTTCATGTTCAAAGAAATTATCATTAAATCGGAAGCATTTTTGTTTCATGCAAAGTTGAAGATATTCTTTTTATTATATCTTGGCTGAGATTATTTGATTCGAGTAGATGCTTAGTAGTTCAATGTTTGAAGGTACTGGAACACTTCGAAACAAAAAACAAATGTCAAAGGAGATCAAAATTTCACCTTCTTGCAACTGGATATTTTTCACCTTATTGATGAAATCATTAATCATCTCCAGGTGATGCCAACTTGGTTGGCGAAACGCGTGTTCGAGTGCAGAAGTATATGATGTTGTGTGGAAAACACGTCAGTGTTTTCCATGTTCTTCAAAATGTGCCAGTAGATGAAAAATGTCTCAGGGTTCTCCAGTTGATGTTCGTGACGGTCATGTCGGTGTTAATAAGAATGTTTCTGGTGCATTATTTGGGATAAATATCCCCAACGTACAAAACACTACAATTAACATTAACGTATCATAATATTAATAATTATTGTAGTTTATTTCACTTATTTGCAACATAGATAAAGTCAGTTTCTTTGATGGTGGTAAAGGGATCGCCGTTTTTTATGTTACAATTAAATTTTAAATAAACTGTACAATATTTATTCACATTATTGTTTCCTAGATATATTTTCATGTTATTTACAAGAAAATTTCATTTTTTAAAATAAAAATCTGTGTTCTTGACATTAAAAACTTAGTGTGGTAAAGAATATCTCTGACTAAGCAGGGAAATTCTTTGCCTGGTAAGGCACATAAAGTGATACTTCCCTGACGTTTTTGAGACAGGAAAGTGGTCACTTTGCTGACAGTTGCAGAAAAACTACATTTTTATATATTGTTCTTGGTTGCCGCTGGAGTGGCAATATTAATATTTTATAATAATAGAATTAACGACGGACAATATTGATAATCTCTATAATGCCAACGAGGAAGTAAAAGTGGATTTTGTTAGTTTCAAACTTTTGTATAATCAACTGAGTGCTTTGTTGCCGGCAATTATTTTCCCGTTTGTTGAATTATCATCCATTTCTTTTTTATTTCCCACGATTCTTTTTCTCAGCCGCAACCTAAGCATGATTCATGCGCTCATACCACTGAATAAAAATTGTTCCATTACTTCAGCTGTTTGATTAACAAACTCTAGAATAAAAGTAACAAATTTCAACAATATTTTAAACTTTTTTAATGTTTTGATATTGATGTGAAATCTAATTTCCTATCTTGAGGACTGAGTATGAATTCGTGCTCAAAATATTGTACACTACTCGACCCCCGCTCGTCAACCAAGTATCATCGATTATTGCAGCTGATTAAAGCAAGGTAAGTTTAAATCATCTTCTGATGATGTCACCTTAATTGGCAAAAGACAGTATTAAGTCAAAGTAATCAATTTTATATATCAGCCACTTCGTTGACAGTAGGAGTAGTAATAAGTTGTATTAGATTGTCAAATGGTTAGGTTCTTAATTCAAATTATTTTTACATCTTAGTTATATTGCTGTAAATCAAAAGCTACTCGACATTCGTTTAACAGCAAATGTTGTAGGGACCATTTTAAATGCGCAGTTGAATAAAACGCAAAAAAACACATTCTAAAAATTATGTACACATTCACCCAGGACGTTTTTCTATTTTGTTTAAAATTCAATTTGTACTGTATGCGGTTTATGAATAGGAACAGTAATATGTATTTTAGTAGTGTTAAAAATGGCAGGGTTATGATATCGTTCTAAATGAACGTCGGTGTTGGTGACTGATAGCATCGTTAGCCAGCTGAAGCTCAATGAAAACATATGAAATATATTCAATCTGTGTGTTGGAGATAAGCCGTCCAACTCTGATGACAGCCACCAGACCAAACTATGCCTCTTCTCTTAGGATACTCCGACACACAAAAGACGTCAACCATAAGTTTGAAATGTTCGCATTTTCGATAAAATGTATTCATTTCACCTATTTAATTCTATTTAAACTTTTATATTTAACAAATTCTCGTCATTATACAAGGTGGGGCAATAGTGCGTCCGACTTCGATATGTCGAGTTCTATATAGTTAGAAACTTGATTTAAAAACATTAATAAACTAGACAAAAGTCTATAACCGGAAATTATTTTCGAATATACAGGATGAGCCAAGACGATTCTACAGGGTCAACTAACATTTTTTTTAAATGGAATGCCATGTATATCAGAACATTTTTTGAAACCTCTTTGTGGTTTCCTTCCACTCTTATATTATTATTGACTCTCTCCCAACCACTTGGATGTAACGATTTTTTTTTGTTGAAAGTATGCCATTTACATGTGTAATTTAAACAAATCACATTGTCTAAAAATATACAGGGTGTTGCATTTGAAAAATTGAGAAAATTCAGTTCAACAGGTTGTAAATTTAAAAATCCTTTTTGGCCACCCTGTATACTTTTAGGAAATGAAAATGGCTGAGTGTCATCACACAGATGTCTCATAACTGGTACTAACATATTTTTTTCTTAAAATCGACAGTTGTGATTGTAGTGATATTTTTAATATACACTCGTGTAAATGGTATAATATCAACAAAAAAAATCATTACATCCAAGTAGTTGGGAGAAAGTCAATAATAATACAGAAATGAAAGGAGGCCACAATGAAGTTTCAAAAAATGTTCTGATATAAATTTCATTTAAAAAAAAAAGTTACTTGACCCTGTAGAATCGTCTTGACTTACTCTGTATATTCGAAAACAATTTCTGGTTATAGACTTTTTTTATCTGGTTTACTTATATTTTAAATCAAGTTTCTAGCTATCATAGAACTCGAGATATCGAAGTCGGACGCACTATTGCCCCACCCTGTATAAATTTCAAATGTTAGGGCATATATATATAATTTCAAATGTTAGGGCATATGTAATTGTTACACTGTAAATGCTGATTTTAAAATTGTTACAATGCTGTTTTCCCTCATAATTATGTTTTCTTTGATTTTAGTTTAATTTCGAATTATGTTTTCATAACTTGCATAGATTCCGTATTCTTCCCAATGTACCAGATTAAACAAAAGTCACTTGAAGATAGCAAATGTGATTTTTCCGAAGCGTATGAGAGTACAACGCAGATTAACATTCGAGAATCAAATATTCAAATCACACACTTCTGCAGTCATTCACAGTGGTGGATTTAGGGGAGGGAGGGGGCGTGTTACGTCCCTTCTAAGGTTTTATTTTGATCAATCTTAATAAATTGGGAAATACATAATACATGGTTAACACTGACGCAGTTTTCCACAAAACACCAAAACACATATACGCACTCGACGCGCGTTTCGCCAACCAAGTTGGCATCATCTGGAAATGATTAAAGTTTTAATCATTTCCAGATGATGCAAACTTGGTTGGCGAAAAGCGCGTCGAGTGCAGTATATAGTGTTTTGGTGTTTTGTGGAAAACTACGTCAGTATTATCTTCACATCAAAGGTTCCAACCCACTCAAATGGTTGTTTTAATTCACCACAAATAATAATAATAATAATAATAATAATAATAACGTTTATTCAAGGTCACCCATCTATTTTATATGGATGACCTTAAACTTTATGCCTCCGGAGAGCGCGAACTACAAAACGCTCTTAGGGTGGTCGAAGAATATACGCGGGCAATTGGTATGGAGTTCGGGTTGGACAAATGTGCAGTCGTCCACCTCAAGAGAGGACGATGCGGGGAATTCCCTGAAGATGCGCAGCTCGCAGACGGAAGCATCCTAAGACATCTGGATGCCGGAGAGACCTATACATATCTGGGTGTGCAACAAAGGCACATCCAGGATGTATCACAAATAAAAGATTCTCTCCGGCAAGTACAGACACCGCCTCCGAAAGATTTGGTCTTCCGAACTTTCGGGGAAGAACAAGGTGTCTGCAACTAATATGCTTGCCGTTCCGATTCTGCTCTACTCCTTCGGAGTAGTAAAGTGGAGGGTAGATGAGCTGCGTCAATTAGACAGAGATACCCGCAAGATGATGAATATTCACAGAAGTATTCATCCTAGATCGTCCGTTCCTCGTGTGTACCTCCCACGTCAACGGGGGGGCCGAGGACTTTTGAGCCTGGAGTGTACGCATGGCAGAGTAGTTCTGAGTATGGCATGTAACATACTCAGGAGCTCAGATCCCCTCTTGCGGTTCGTAAAACATCACGAAACTGTAGGAGTGGGAGCAGGATTGTTCAAGGCAGCAAAAAGAGCCGCAGATGAGCTCGGTCTCGCATTTGACATCAGGCGAGGAGGCCGGCGAGGTGCTGATGTTGAGTCAGTCACCGAACTTCAGCCAAATCGTCTGAAAGCCCGAATCAGAGCTGCCGAACAGGAAAATCTGTTTCGGCAGCACGTCGATAAACCCCAGCATGGTGTCTTCTATAAGAACATAGAAACACTGGGTTTATCGACCAGGCTGACCTTCGCCTTTCTAAGGTCAGCAGGGCTTAAGTCGGAGACCGAGGGATTCATTATGGCCTGTCAAGATGGTGTTATCAACACCTTGGTCTACCGTAGCCGCGTGTGGCGTGTAGAGGTTCCTGATATCAACTGCAGGACCTGCCATCAGGCGCCGGAATCGCTCATGCACTTACTATCTGCATGCCCGATATATGCGATTTCGGCCTACATCCACCGGCATAATGCGGCGTTACGAGTGCTATACTACCATCTAAGGCACTCGTACGGGGTAGACCAGACACCAGTGCTGCCTTACGTCCCCGGAGATATTGAGTCCGTTGTCGAGAACGAGAAATGCCGGATTTACTGGAACTACTCGTTCCCGACTGTCAGGCTAATCCAAGCCAACAAGCCTGACATAGTCCTCCTCGACCATCAACTCAAGGTGATGTATGTCATCGAGTTCTCGGCTCCTGCTGAGAAAAACATCACCTTGAAGGAGGAGGAGAAACGGACCAAATATCGCGATCTCCGGTACGAGCTCCAAGTGCTGTACCCAGGCTACTCGGTAAAAATGGTCGTCCTTATAATCGGTGTACTCGGAGGGATAAAGCCTACGCTACTTTCGGAACTAAAGATCATACCGGCCTGCCAAAAATCAGCTGAGTGGCTGGCAGGCCAAATGCAGAAGGCGGTCATTCTGGGTTCTCTCCGTCTGCTTAGGGCACACGATTCTGGTATCTACAGTCACTAACCCTGCGGGATGTGGGGAGTGGCTGTAGTTGATGCGCCGGCGCGACTCCCCGTGAGGCGTCGGAGGCCACGGGAGGACTGACCGGCATCGGGAAACCGAAAAAAAAAAAAAAAAAAAAAAAAAAAAAAAAACGTTTATTCATATAGACAATAAAAACAGTTACATATTATACGATAATAGTACACAAAATAAACGTAAAGGAAACTCACGAAGTACTCACCAGTCATAGACTGTGAGTGCTAGTTTGTGAGCTACAACGGATATGCTAAAAAACTACAACTGAACAATACATAACATGCTCATAATGTGTATATACAAGTATACACACACTTACACATAAAGACTTTAAACAAAATAAATTTGAACGCAATTATCTGGAGTAAGTATATATATATATACACACACATATATACATATATATATATATACATACATATATATACACATATATACATACACATATATAAACTATTTTTTTTATTTTTATTTTTAAGGTTTTCAACAGGACAAGCAGGAATATAGAAGAATATATTAGGATATATTGGTAAGATGACTATGTATAATAATATGTTTTGTCTATAATAGCATGAATTTTATTTCTAGGTGTTTCAAACATCCACCTTTTAATACTTTTTTTAAAGGAGTATAAATTTCTTATATTTCTAATATTATGAGGTAATGCTGCATACATTTTGGAGCAAAGGTAGGTGAAGCATCTCTGACCAACTGTTTTAGTACATTTTATATTTTTAGGGATTTCTGAAATTTTTGAAATGAAAATTTAGTTTTAATATCTAACAAAATCCAAATTTTGCAGCCCAATGGTAGCCAGGATTTTGTTTCGGGAGGCATACAATTTAGCCACATCATAGAAAGAAGAAAAAATTCCATCTTTACGTAAGCAGAATGTTAACTTTGTATCAACATCACCCTGATGATACAGAATAACGTCGTAACAACGATTATCAGACTCGTTTTTGCTCAATTCAGTGGATAAAATCAGGGTCGCTACAACGTCGGCATGCGAATAAGAGTGATAACCAACGACGTCGTTTCAACGTTGCGCGGAAAACCAACTTTTGCACCAAGATCAGCGAGGTTTTTCTAACTTAAGAACATTACTGTAAGGTTGGTATGCATAGTCGTTTTTCGGCGGCTCGCCAGCTATCGTTCAGCAGTGAATGAGTTTAATGTATGAAATAGAGTCCTATATATTTCATTGCTGAGTATGCATATACCTATGCTCAGTTACTACGTTTTCATGGAGTATGAAAATCGAACTTAGTCCAATACCTTTTAACGTTTTCATGAACAGTATCCAAAACAATTTGAAATCCCGTTTTGAATTTTTGACATATATTACTTACCAGCTGTTAACTGTTATCTCGAGGCAGGTGTCATTTATCAGCTGATGTTTTTGGTTTGTTGAAAACTGTAATTTGTCACTACTATATATTTTTATTTAAAAAAAAAAGCCTGAGCCACTGTTCAGCCACAAAATGAAAAGTTTGAAAAGGTTTGAACTTATTGGTTATAAAACAGACTTGACAGTCGACAGTGCGCATGTCTAGATTCAGTATGATACTCGTTTTCATATATAGTTGGACCGCAACAAAATCCCAAAAGAAGCTGAATCGACCTTGAGAATCAAATCTAACTCAATATCTGTTTTCGTGCAGTTTTCAGTTCGAAAAGAGTATTCAAATCGATCTGAATACTACTACTCCATGAAAACGTAGCTAGTGTTAGACGTTTCGACCACTTGTGTTTACTGGAATCAACACCACAGCTGTTTCCACCTAAACTTAGAGAAATAGAAAGTAGAGTTTCACCTTATGCTGTTTTATTGTGATGTTTTCAGTAGATTTTAAGAACTTTGTGGTAACAAGATTTTTCAACGCGGCCCAGTTCATTGTAAAATATGGACTTGTAGGCCGAAAAATCACACGCGCCCCACACTGATGAGTTTTTAGGAAAAATACTTTTTTTTTACTTTTTTCTTGGATACACAAATTTGAGTGATTTAACTGTAAACACACAATGTAGTAATCACTTAGTGGTTTTAAACTTAAAGCAGTATAATTAGATTGGTCAAAATCTCCTAAATTCGTTTTTCTTTTTCACTTTATTTGCCAACATTACAATGACAGACAGCAATGTGTACGTTTGTCCTCGAGCTGATTTTGCAAAATTATCGGAGCCGTGTAAAGCAACCTCGGCCGTGTGTTTATGTATGATTCTTTCGAAAAAAAGTGTCATCCATATACGACTGTTTAGTTGTAAAAAGTGGTGGAATATATGAATGACCGGTCTCTCTCCATTGATACACAACACAACAAAAATGTTATGTTGTTAGTTTTAATTCTTCCTCTACTCTTTTTTATCATGTACATCACCCCACGATGTGTCGTTCATAAAATTTTAAAGAATAATCTATACGTTGAAAATTTAATCTTATGACGACGTTTTCGTAACGTCAGTAATAAACCCAAGACACCAACGTTCACAGTCCATGTATTGTAGTCAGCCAGACGTTGTTAAAACGTGTCTATATTACTTTACTCACAATAACTGATAAACGACGTCGTCTAGTCGGCCTGAGGTCGTGGGGACATGATGATGAATTTCTACACCTAATACAACGTTAATTTCTGTGAAAATGTGGTCGCAAGTCGCAAAATTGCTGTTTGGACTACTACTACTATCCCCCTTAAATACGCCACTGTTAGTCAAATCCTAAATTCGCCACTGGTCACTCATGCAAAAACGGGTAATAAATAGGGTGATTTTAAGGCGGTAAATTGATACTGGATATAGTGGTTAAGCGCGTTTTTCGTACGGTTTCATCTCGGTGAACTTGGTATACGATACATTTTTGTATGTTCAGCCATGATACACTCAGCTAATGGCCACTAAGTGCAAAAATGGTCACCGATAGTACCTCCTGTGATTTTTTATTTTTTCTCGGTAACAGTAGTTCAAATTGAAAAAATATACTCATCAAAAACATAATATTTTCTAGTAGTCTACGATTCTAGTTTAACACTTGAGTTTGGATGCGCAATGATCTAACCCCCGCTCTTTTACTGTAAAGCGGTTTGGTTCGTCTCTGCCCCACACTAGCGATATTTCTCCTCTCTCTGGGTCGCCAAGTGTCAAGCTACAAACGTAGAATAGTACAAATAATGTTCAGTCACATTTTTTGAGAGAACCAATAATTTTTAATATATAAATCCGTTTTTAGAGAATTCGATACACGATTACCTCAAATTTAATCAATTTCCAGGTACTCTCAATGGTATACCCTATGTATAACGCCAAGTGTGATCAGTTAAAAAAGAATACGAGCGATGGCTGTAAACTATGATGAAATGAGATGGAATGAGACACTTCCAGCGAACCGTAAGGACAGGCTTAGTATGTGGCCCACCAGCCAGCTACAATACACTCACACTGTTACGTCCAACTCGTTTGTTCAATCGGTCTGTGTTAGTATTTGGCCACATTAGCCGTTTTATACACGGAATGTATGAAACGTCATCTTACTGTAAAATACTAAAACATGAGTGTCATCAATTTTTAGTTACGGAATATACAATGCACCACTACCCGGAATGCATTCACTAACTCAGAGGGTGCGATGCAGTAAGTGCATTTACAAGCAAGGGAAAAATCTGTAGTCTACAGAATAATCAATAAAAATGCTGCATTTAGTACCCTTGGTATTCAGCTGACGTACAAGAGGAATCAAAGAAACAATATGAGATGTTTGTTTCTCAGTTCTACTATGGAAAGTAGAAGTTCACTGACATCATTATACCGTTTTTTTTCTGTTAAAAAGGAGTTCGTGGAATCTCATAACTCTACTAACATATAAGAAAAGCAAACTACCAGGCTCTTGTTTGAACGAAGTCTCTACAGGCTGACCCAGATCTTCCATTCCCAGAGAAACATTGTTGGATTTCTGGAACAGACAGTGAGGGAAGAGCTTGTCTGGAACCACAGTGGATGGACTGTCCTCCTGCTCCTGAAGCTGTTTTGGAATTGATGTTAGGTTCTTACCCAAGAACATGTATCATGCTATCATTATACCAACCTCAGATGTACAGACATGCGCAAAATACACAACTATGAAGAAGTCAATGATTTGGAGACAGAAATTTCAACTGACGACAATGACAGTGAGGATGGATATTAAGAAGATTTTAAATACTTCTTAAAAGATTGATGCTGATATTGATTCATAAAATGCTGCCCCTTATCAATATACAAATAATATTTTCTCAACGGTTGGACAAAAAAATGTTGATTAACATTTTTTTTATCATTTATTTAACGTCGACCTATTTCCGCCACCAGGGTCAATCATCGACACCAGGAGACGAGCTATCCCCAACCTAGAAATTTTGTCGAACCTTTTCTCTATCGAATAGTAAGGATTTTTTACTTACCTAACATGTAATAGACAAGCCTATCTTTTGGATCCGGCCTCAACTACTAATAATTCCAACAATGGTTTTCATTAAAAGACGACGCACGTATCAAATTACGGGAATAATTTACTTACTGAATTTGTTGTGACATAATTTACAGCACCAGTATAACTAGAGGCACGACTTTTGGTAAGAATTTTGTAAATACCCACCATTCCTTCATTAACATATGTGACACTCCATAGTAAAACGGAGTACCGATCGAAAATGGTTGTTTACGAATAAATCCATTTGTAAAAATCGCGCCATAAATGAGAAGCCATAGTTATCCTTTAGTCTTTGGTAATACTGAAGCTTCTTTAATGTCGTGTGTAGAGAGTAAGCACTGTCAGTCATCTTATTTGTGGCGCAGTTTTTCAAAATGGTTTTATTCGTAAACAACAATTGCCAGTCGGAGCGGTCGGTACCTCGATTTACTATGGTTGGTCACATATACATTCCTTGTCTCTCATCATAACTTAATGATCCGCGTGAAAATTTCGGTCAGTTAGTTGACATACTCTCGCTTTCTAAATATGTTTCTGTTTTTTACCCTCCCAGATTACTGATACACACGTACGTTAACACACCGTTCCTGATCAATTTCCTTCCTGCACAATCAAATACGCTCCTTGGGCTATTTATCGATTTCCTTTGGCTTGTAGAATTTTTAATAAAAGCTAGATAGTAAGATAAAAACATCACATTTATTAATATGTTAATTTAGGACTCCCCTAGAGAATACCGTGCCTCCACTGCAGCTACCTAACCTTTCTCTTATTCTGCATCATACACTCTAAAGTAGGAACTCACACCCGACATTTACATATTAAAGAACAACGTAACCACTGTAGGTGCCAAAGTGACGACTTCACCTACTGTGTGAAGTAAAATGCATGTCACAATTTTTAAATCAAGCGCCATATCAATTATCTGGAAAAGTTTGTAAGCAGGTTAATAGTTGGTTTATCCTGTATATCGCTAAGTATAGTTACGGTTCTGATTAAGACCATGAAATAAGCAATATAATAAAAATTTAAATCAATGCACAATAAAACCAGTCATTAATTATTATTTTCCCACAGTTGCAGCACTGTTTATTAGTTTCAATAAAGGTTACTATCTAAATCTGTACCAGACAGCAAGCGCAATTAAAGAAGTGGAAATCGAAATCTTATCACATCGATCGGTATAAAGTAGATGTCAAATGAGATGTAAAACCCATACAAATTATTTCAACGTTCTAGTACTATAATTCTCACACTGACCTCCCATGTTGTTAGATAAGCATCGAGGAATTTCAATTAATTTTAAAAAACAAACTAACATACAATTAGGTAGAGTGAAGACGCGATAGGTATATCATGATTCATAAAATTTGTAATTAGCATTATATAGGCTTAATTAAACGATGTTCAAGAACTTACATATTCGTGTACACATAAATAAATACCATCATAAATTTCCTCGTATAAAAAACCCATACGGGTTCCAATGATTAATCTGAAAATACAACGGATTTAAAAAAAGAAAATAATTTGCAACAAACCGGTTTTTTTTTTCACAATGCAAAGTATTATTGACTTCTTCTATACTTCTGGTCTAATTTTTACTTACCACCATTCGGAACATACACACCCCACAAGAATTATCGCATCATCATAAATTGACATTAAGTTTGAGGTTAATTTCTTCTGAATTGGGAATGTTTACTATCTACTGATTTTTCAAATAAAAATTCGTTTTTGAACAAATGCCAGTTGTTACGATAATGTTGGGTTTTGGTCCAATAATTCGTAACACCCTGTGGTGTGCACCAGCAACAATGGCAAGTTACAATTAATAGCTAACATTAGCCTCATCTTTTCGTAACATTCGCTTTTTTGATTTACATTTTTATCTCTGTTATTAGACGAGATACCAAGGATTAACAAAATAACAATATAAATAATTTTTATTAAATTTTTAAAAAACAAACAACAAACCAAATTTAGGGTGCAATAATTTTTAATAACGTGTATTTCCTCCCCCTCGCTCTAATTACAGCTAGTATTCGCCTTGGTAGCTCTTCAATATGATTGTGTATATATTCCTCATCCGTATTGTTCCAAATCTCATCCCATTTAATTTGGAGTTCATTCAATGTTCTACATGAAATCTGATCTTGCTGAACTGCCCATCCTAAATGATCCCATATATGATCTATCAGATTAATACCTGGGTTGCGAGCTGGCCAATTCATTATAGTGACATTAACTTCATCGAGATACTCGGTAACTATCCTTGCCGCGTGTGGAAGTGCATTATCGTACATTAGTATAAAATTGTCACCTATAAAAGGGCCACATGGGATCACATGAGGTTCTAGAATATCCCTTATATATCGATCGGCCTTCCATCATTGACTACCACTAACTCCCTGTGTCCATGAAACGAAATCCCTCCACATACCATGGTTGATCCACCTCCAAAACTTTCCGTTTGACGAAAGTTGCCCTGTAAATGACGCTCACCTGGCCTTTTGCATATTGGCATATGTTTATCTGACGAATATAGGCAAAATCTAGAATCATCCGTAAATCCGTAGACCCTAGTCCACGTGCCCCCTAGAAAATTGTAACCGGGCAACCCGGTATGCCCTAGTAAACCGCGGGCCTGTTGCTGGAAGCATTGATCGTATATTCTTTTCACGGAGACGATTTCTTACAGTTTGTAAAGAAATATTTAAATTTCCAGATACTAAGAGTTCTGTTTGAGGCATTCGGGCATTGCAATGTCGAGTCCATAAGGCTGTCACTTACGGTCATCTACAGCTGTAGTAACTCTCCTACGTCCTTGCCCCTCCCTCCTAGAATACTATCCAGTCTCGCTATAACGCCTTATAACTAGAGCTGTCTGAGGTCACCTGGCCGACAGAGCCGTCATATGACTCATATGTTTACATCATATCATAATACTTGAATAAGTACAGTAAATGGAAATAAATTTTAACAATAATGTTACATTTTATAAAAATTTGTATAAAACTCACCCTTTTAAGCAGATTTATGAAGTAGTTTGGTTGTCGTCATCACAAAGTGGGGAAGATCTATAGTATAATAGCATCAGGTATGTTTCTACAGCTGTCTCCGTCAGCGATGTTCGCTTTGGTGAAAAAATATGTTTTGCATTTTGAAAATGACCATTCGACATCTACGGATGTAATACAGGCATAAGTAAAACAATCTGTGAACTCACTTAACGAAGTTGTAGATGCACCATCACAAATTTGTCTTAATTTGCTAAAATCAGGATCTTTCTGTAATACACTCTCGAATTTTTCACTAACGCGATTATTTTTTGCGTCATTTATAGCCTGTAGCTGTGTATTTACGTCGTCCATTATTTGCAGCGATTCCACTAACGACAACGAACTATTTTGCAATTTTTCTATTGCGTCGTGTAGTCCTCTATAATTGTTATTAATAGTTTTTAAATCTGTTTCAAGGGAAACGTCTTGAAAGCTTGTCTGGCTTTCCATAATAGCTGCAGCCTCGTTAGGGTTGAACTGTAGTATCACAGCTTTTATTTGTTGAAAATATTCAGCATAATAAAAAGCCGCTTTCAACCACGTTCTCCAACGTGTAAGAATCGGCTCTGGTGGTTCAGGGATACCAGGACACTGTCTGTGAAATGCTCGAAGCCGTTTAGGAGATTTGAGAAAAACTTTTTTTGTATTTGCTATTAATGCATCTACCTCTGGAAAACATTTTCGAATCGTTTCTGCCACAAGATGTAACGCATGCACTTTACACGTAACATGTAAAAACCTACAATTGTCTCTTTGAAAAGAACGGCCTACCATGCGCATTGTCGCAGCACCATCAGTCACAAACATCAATACTTGACTTGTTGAAAGTAAATCACTTCTAAATCGGCACGTGTGACGCCATCGCAAGACCGTGGCTGTACTCCAGCCACCTCGGACAGCTCTACTTGTGTGACGCCATCGCAAGACCGTGGCTGCACTCCAGCCACCTCGGACAGCTCTACTTAAGTAGAGTCCAAGGTGGCTGGAGTGCAGCCACGGTCTTGCGATGGCGTCACACGTGCCGAAATTTGTAAAGTTTGTAATCAAGACTTAATGTGCTGGCACAAAACAGATTGTCGTCGTCATCAACACCGTGCAACATCAAAATAAAAAAAATGGCATGCCTTTGACAACTCAGTTTATGTTTGATTTATTGTTAATGTTAATAGCCTGTAATATTCCGCTACACATACTGGATAAACAACCATTTCGGAAGTTTTGGAATAAATACAATCCCCAGGTGAACTTACCAAGTCGTACATCGTTACGTAGATATATTCCAGCTGTTCGTGAAGACATTGTAAATAGGATTAAATGTGGATTAAAAAATACACGGCTCTGGTTATGTATTGACGAGACGACAGATTGTAAAAAAAATTCTATTTTAAATATTATAGTACGTGTACTGGGCCCTCTTGAACTAACATTTCCACTTTTACTAGCTAGTAAAAGACTAACTGCGTGTACTGGCGAAATAATTACGCGTGGGGTGTTGAAGACATTCGAAAAATTTGAACTTTCAACAAGTCAAGTATTGATGTTTGTGACTGATGGTGCTGCGACAATGCGCATGGTAGGCCGTTCTTTTCAAAGAGACAATTGTAGGTTTTTACATGTTACGTGTAAAGTGCATGCGTTACATCTTGTGGCAGAAACGATTCGAAAATGTTTTCCAGAGGTAGATGCATTAATAGCAAATACAAAAAAAAGTTTTTCTCAAATCTCCTAAACGGCTTCGAGCATTTCACAGACAGTGTCCTGGTATCCCTGAACCACCAGAGCTGATTCTTACACGTTGGAGAACGTGGTTGAAAGCGGCTTTTTATTATGCTGAATATTTTCAACAAATAAAAGCTGTGATACTACAGTTCAACCCTAACGACGCTGCAGCTATTATGGAAAGCCAGACAAGCTTTCAAGACGTTTCCCTTGAAACAGATTTAAAAACTATTAATAACAATTATAGAGGACTACACGACGCAATAGAAAAATTGCAAAATAGTTCGTTGTCGTTAGTGGAATCGCTGCAAATAATGGACGACGTAAATACACAGCTACAGGCTATAAATGACGCAAAAAATAATCGCGTTAGTGAAAAATTCGAGTGTATTACAGAAAGATCCTGATTTTAGCAAATTAAGACAAATTTGTGATGGTGCATCTACAACTTCGTTAAGTGAGTTCACAGATTGTTTTACTTATGCCTGTATTACATCCGTAGATGTCGAATGGTCATTTTCAAAATGCAAAACATATTTTTTCACCAAAGCGAACATCGCTGACGGAGACAGCTGTAGAAACATACCTGATGCTATTATAATATAGATCTTCCCCACTTTGTGATGACGACAACCAAACTACTTCATAAATCTGCTTAAAAGGGTGAGTTTTATACAAATTTTTATAAAATGTAACATTATTGTTAAAATTTATTTCCATTTACTGTACTTATTCAAGTATTACGATATGATGTAAACATATGAGTCATATCTGTCGGCCAGGTGACCTCGGACAGCTCTACTTATAACTGTTGAAATGATACTCTGTTGAACACCAATTACATTAGACACGTACCTTTGACTTTGCCCATCTTCAATCAGGGCAATTGCTCTTATGGCCTCTTCATCAGTTAAATAACGTGTTAAATGATGTTGAGCATTCATTACGTTATAATTTTGCATACAATTTAAATTTACGAAAAAAATCACAGAGAAAGTACAGAAATCTATCGCAATAATTGACATTTTGCAAACTGATTTTGTTACTTTTAGTTTTTTGTTTTGCATGCATGGTCTGGTACTTATTTCAGTTTTTCAATGTATGCATATAAACATGCATAAAAGCCAATAAAAATATGTTGTGCTAAAAATGCATATCTCCTTTAATAACAAAGATAAAAAAGTGAATGAAAAAAGAGAATGTTACGAAAAGATAAGGGTAAAGTTAGCTATTAATTGTAACTTACTATTGTTGCTGGTGCACACCACAGGGTGTTACGAATTGTTGGACCAAAACCAAACGTCATAGTAACACCCTGTATTTTTCCAAAAAATGAATTTTTAATTTAAAAAATCAGTCGACAGTAACATTCCCGAAGAGTCAACCTATCTTCCAAAAAAAAAAGATCATTCAAATCGAACAAACGATTCAGAAGAAAATTAATATCAAACTTAATGTCAATTTATGATGATGCGATAATTCTGGTGGGGTGTGTATTTCCGTAATTTTATTTTTTCTTTCATTTTAATAGTTTGCACTTTGAAGTATGATTTTCTTTCATACTCTGTTTCTTAGCTTTCGCAATCGAAACAAGAATGTCTCGCTACGATTTTTGCACCCTTTCTGGTCACTTTATTTATTACACTCATCCCACTCTAATATATTGAAAGTTGCTTACGACATGATAAAAATTTTTCTACGACTACTAAGAAATCTGGACATTGATTAGTAAATCTAGTACATTTTATAAGGTTTTCTATTTCCCACTAGTTGCTATAGCAACTAGTTAATGCACAATAACACTATTGTCACAGCAACAAAACTTAAGTAAAATACAAATACAGCCGCGCTATCAAACGTTTTTTAATTTAAAGGAATAACAAACTAGTGGAAAAAGTATAGTGTACAACTCTCAAGCAATATACATTTCTTTACGCGTATGATTTGCAGCACGCGCCGGACGGTTCAAATTTCACACTTCATACTCGTAAAGAAATGAGTACCATTCCATGCTTGCTATACAATAATGCTATTATTTAGCATTTTCATATTTAAATTTAATTTTGTCTCACTGCAAAGAGATTTTGTTCCATTATGCACGGGCCATAGTAAAATAATGACACAATCCATAGGTTCATCGATGATTTTAGAAATTTGCACTTTCATTCGGTTTCTCAAAAACATAAAACATACTTCATTGATCTACGAAATATTTGACCACTCTAAAAAATTATAAGTCCAGATTACCAATAATCGAATGATACTGTCGCTCTCTCTCTCTCCCTCTCATTGTTACAACAATGGCTTCCTTGCATGTTATCATCCGATTAATGTTAACCGAGACTTGCCAAACTTACAACTAGTGAGAGTATATCTAATAATCGCAATAAAGCATCTAGCAGTAACATAGACGACACAGATATTGATAAAAGTATGGAAATTACCTCCAACGATGAGGCAAATATTCCGAAAAAGTTCGTTGTTACAAAAAAATTACTCACAAAGAAAACAATAGTGACTGAAACAATGAATCAGTTCTCAAAACTCCAAAACCTTAAAGATAACAACGAATCTGCTAATTTAGTAACAAATAAAGCTAGGG
The DNA here is from genome assembly GCA_029963845.1 of Rhamnusium bicolor. Taxonomy (NCBI): domain Eukaryota; kingdom Metazoa; phylum Arthropoda; class Insecta; order Coleoptera; family Cerambycidae; genus Rhamnusium; species Rhamnusium bicolor. The sequence continues at coordinate 1,193,329 of JANEYF010005564.1, read as the reverse complement.
CGAGTTTTAATAAACCCAAAAACAACACGACGAGACCCCTTCCCCAAGAACTCACCACTTGTGATGAAAGGGATCCCCAGTAATCATAAACAGTTCACAGAAGAAATTAACAAAAGTATACAGTTAGGCAACTACGCAAGAGTTACTACACAGAATACCATGTATACATCAAAGACTCTTAACGTAAATATAAAGAGAAACAACGAGAGTGACATCGAATTTCACTCTCAGACTGCGCAGAATGAGAAAGACCACGCATTCGTGCTCAGGGGATTACAAGCAGATACCACTACTAAGGAAATTTCTGATGATATAATTGATAGTCACGACATAAACATAAAAAATGTGTACAAAATGAAAACAACATAAAACCCACTGTATTTTGTTATTAGAGACAGGGAAACAACGCCTAAAAAACTCCAACCCGGCGTCAAATATGTACCTATACCAAAATACCTGGGAGAGACGGACGAATGATCGCGTGGTAACCCAATGTAGAAGGTGTCAGATATAGGGCCACACGACATCTAACTGTCACCGTCAACCACGATGCGTCAAATACGCCGCCAACCACTAGACTAGGGAATGAAAGAAAACACAGGAAGACATACCAACGTGTGCGAATTATCAAGGGCCATATACGGCGAGTAACACACCACAGTGTCCAGTTTCCGAATAAATTTGCTTAAAATCAACCAAGAACAAGAAGTCGAAGCCACAACATACATACTAGCACCTACACCCGCTATTAATGCCTAACGTAAAAGAAACCAGAATGAACAGCAAGAACGAAGAGAACGAATAACAGAAAACAGAAGAAAAGAAATTACAAACAATGACGTAACTATAACACAAACGACAATAACAAATGACAGAACAACGTTACAAACTACCGACAATAACTTCACACAGTTTAGTTTATTAATTAACGAATTGAAATAACTAAACCAAATCATTAATTTGAAGCAAACGATAGTGGCAATCCAGGAGCATAATAAGATGCTTAAGCACGTACCGAGCCCATGCAGGCTATCGTGGCCCTGCAGGACCACAAGGAATTTTGCCCAATTACATCATTTTCAATTAATGTGTTAATGTGGAATTGCAACTTCTTAACCGCAATAGCCAATGAGCTTAAGTACTATTTAAAAATCAATAAAATTGATAGCAATGTTAAGCGAAACTAACTTCCAACAACAGCATAAATTGAATATTAATAATTACCTTTGTTACAGGTCCGACCGTATCGGACGAGGAGGAGGAGGTGTGGCCATCTTTGTAAGGAGGGACGTTCCATACATACCAATACTACCCCAAAACCTAAGTATAGAGAATATCAGCATCCCACTGGGTGATGATACCACTTTAACTGCGGTATACAACCCGCCCTGTAATAGAATTCGAGAGCACGAGTTAGATTCGCTCTTAGATCACAATAAGATAATATTGGCAGGGGGGCCTCAATGCCAAATATGTCACATGGCGTAACCGTCGCGGTAACCCAAATGGTGTGATTGTGCATGATTATGCACTGCAGGGTGGTATTGCTGTCGTATCGACAAATACACCGACACATACCCATATCACAACATGATGCCTACTTACATTGACATATTACTTGTAAAAAACTACAGACTTAACCTGGACCCCATTTCACGGCCTGAGCTCAACTCTGATCATAATCCGTATTAACGTATTAACAAGGAATACGTACAATTACTGGACAAAATACAAACGCATAATGAACCATCACGCTGCAATAAACAATAACAAACACTAAACAAAAAACTCGACAACGAAATTACGCGACTTATAAAGACAATACAAAACGCCAGAGACAGTACAACTAAACGAACCACAATAGGACCCAGACAGGACAACTACTTGCCTAGTGAAATCACTAATCTAATCAAATTTAAAAATAATATTCGCCGCAGATGGCAACGGCATAAACGACTTCATCGACAAAAGACGAATAACAGACCTTCAAACCAACATCAAAGACAAAATAGCGAGTTATCGAAACACCGAATGAAACAACAAAACTACTAAATCGTGACAAAAATGATATACCTGTACTTATAACTGACAGGCTGCGCTTACAGACAAAGACGAGGCTGACACACTGGCAAAACACTTACACCAGTACAGCACGAAAGACAATACAACAGAACAGCAGCGAACACTGACAGGCAAGTACAGAACATTCCTCTCCATGCCTCCATCTCTCCTAGAAAATTTGCAAAAATGATCATTTCACCTGAAAACAAAAAAATATTCAAAACCCTCCCTAACCTCAAAGCTCCCGGTCCCGACAACATCCCCAATATCCTCTACAAGGGACTAACTCAACAATATCCCCAATATCCTCTACAAGGGACTAACTAACAAGAGCATAGTACAAATTACTTACATAATTAACGCGTCTATACGACTGCAATACTTTCCAACAGCGTGGAAAACTGCAATTATAATACCTTTCGTGAAACGGGGTAAGGACCCCACCCAACCTAGCAGCTATAGACCGATTTCTCTGCTAAATTCCTTCAGGAAAATAGCAGAGAAAATCGTGCTGGTTAACCTTAATAAAATAATTAATAAAAAGGGCCTGACACCAAATAATCAATTCGGTTTCAAGGGAGGACATAACACCACGTTGTCGCTGTGCAAAGTTGTGCACGACATCATCAGCGGTTTTAACTTAAAACACAACACGAAAATGTTGCTACTGGATGTCGAAAAAGCATTTGACACTGTTTGGCATGGGGGTCTCCTAAACAAACTACAAAATTTACATAAAGTTCCCGATTATTACGTAACACTTATCAAATCATATTTGTCTAGTAGACAACTTACTGTAAAAATTAATAATACAATCTCCATTACTTACGAGATAAGGGCGGGCGTACCGCAGGGTACGGTACTCTCACCTACGCCATTCAATCTATACTTAGCTGACCTCCTTACCCGCCTCCTAACGCTGACGATACGATTATTTACGCACAATCTTTTTTATGTCCAGACTGCGACAACAAAACTACATTACCACCTTGACATATTTACGAAATACTACGACAAATGGAATATAACAATGAACGAAACAAAGACAGAGACTATTACATTAAAAAAAAATTCACAAGCATAAAAAACTTTCCCTCCCCTTAAAATCAACAATAAAACTATCACGGAAAACAAAATGGTTAAATACCTCGGACTGACATTAGACCTGCGACTTCGTTTTAAACCACACATTACTAAAACAATCAACAAAACATACATGAACCTACATAAACTTTATCCCCTCCTTAACCTTCGTGACCACTGACAACAAACTACTCTTATATAACCCCGTACTGAGACCGATAATGACGTACGGCTGCGTTGCCTGGAACCGCATGCCAGATACTCAATATCACCGCCTCCAGGTGACGCAGAACAAATTACTAAGACTCATAACTAACGCTGACAGATATACACGAATCAACGATTTACACGAACACGTTGACATACCGATGCGTGAATATATTACCGATACGGCTCAAAAATTCACGTATCGAACCTAACAAAACACATAACACATATACGAGGACACCACAACTACATACATACACACAGACTATTACATGAAAATCTTCTGCTGTACTACGACGTTTAGTAACACTAGTAGGCCACGCATAACGACATATACACGCTCCTATCCACAATCCACACCCCACCCTAACCTCCGCATACTCCAACACAACCACTCCCTCCTACCACCCTTATAGGGATTAGGTTCGTCTTTTCTCTCCATCATCAATCCATACACCTAAACTGCAATTTTAAGGTTTTTTCTTGGTTTTCCTGCATGTGTAAAGTCTGTGTTGATTTTAAATATTATAAACTGCTAATATCTGTCACTGAATTGTGTTCCCAGGAACGTGCCACCGCCTACCCATCAACAACAAAGGTCTATAACAGAGGGCCACAACACCGGCCTCCGGAACTCCTGTCCGACACCTGGCGGAAATTGTCGCCTCGCGAAAAATATTTTGTAATATTAAAATATTGTAATCACTTATCTTCCATGTTTGTCATTTGTTTTATTTATTTATATTTATTATATTGAATGATATTAATGAAATACTAGACCTAAGATAGAAATGTACATAATACGAAATAAAGATTGTTAATTTGAAATTTGGAATTTTGAAGACTGAAAGTACGGGTCCTATGGGCCAGTTTTATAATTTCAGTTTAACTCGGAGATCGTAGTTTAAATTGAATATGTATTAATAATCAGTTATCAGCGTTTCTCAGTTTAAACTCTGAACTGTCGTTAAACTGAGATTGTAAAACTGGCCTTTAGTGTAAAATAACTACTCAGTTTCTGTGCACACTCCCTGAATGATCTGAACTCTCTCAATCAAACGTTTACAAGAGTAGTTCCTGAAATCAAAAAATTATTTACCACTGCACACTGACACTTACTCTCTTCATTATTAAACTTAGTCTTATTGTTAGCCATCTCCATAACTAATGTTATTTACACCAGTAGGCTCTGTTCATTAGCTGTTTTTTCCTCACTACCAAGGATATCGCTTTCTTTTTAACTGCTCAATATTCTTTCCAAGTCCTTTTATCTTTCACCCTACGACACATAATTTCCCTGCTTATTACTCACGCAGCTATCATATCTTTTTTCGTACTTTAAGAATTAATTTAGAAATTTTTATTATCACTTTAGGCCAGCGATTATTGGGTATGATAAATAGAAAAATAGTTTTTTAATCTACAGCGATATGTATTAATTGTAATATTTGCGATTAAATTAACACAGATAAATATTTTTTTTAGCCATTTATAGTACCAATATCTCTTATTGATTATTATTATGTTATTCATATATTTGTTACGTGTGCCAAATATAAAAGATATAACATGTTATCGTATATATGCATTTAGTTTAGTTTGATTAAAATAAATAATATTGACATTTGTATGATTTATCAATTATGGTTTAGGTCGTTTATAGCTAGATGAAATAAGCGATCGATGATCATTAATAATAATGATAAAAAAATAATTGCATTTATTTAATATTACTTTTCTATAATTTTTATTGTTTTAGATTGTAATTACAATTTTACTGATAAATGTTGTTTTTAATACAAAATAAAACGAAATATTCAGTTTCCATTATATTAAAAAATATATTCATATACACAAAATTATTCATTGGAAATGAACAAGAGTAAGTTGATTAATTGTTTGTAAATGTTATTGTTTCGGTGTGTTCTCTTGATCTTCAATAGTTATTTACGTAACAAGACTGGAAAGTGATTCTTTATTGGGCGAGCTAGCAATTTCCAGGGCGAGTCCTAGCGAGCCCTGAACGCTAGTGAACGCAATAAAGGCACTTTCCGAGTGTGTTGCGTACAACATTTTTTCTGCAACCGTTCTTGCTAGTGTCAAAAAACTTTTTTAACTTTAACAAAATTCATAAAATTCAACTGAGATGTCAAACGTTTACTTTCAAAGCAGTTTGGATTAACCATTTTTAATTGTTACCAGATACTATTGTTAACCAAAAGTGATATAATGGATCGATAAAGATCTTTCTGATACCTTATGTCACTTTACCGGGCTATGTACCTCACCATTGGTGCTGGTACCGCAAGACATTCGAGCAAGTGTAACAGTAGTTCGTGCGATGTTGTATCAAATACCTTGCAGTAATAAATCCAGGCTATTGATAGATTCCGCTTATATTGCACAGAATCCTGTGTAATCAGCAGGCTATCACTGTAACCTGCCATAGTTTTCTTAGGGAATACGCTGGTCGTGTATCTGCTAAAAGACCGGCTCAACAGAGCTTAGTGTCATGAAATACAAAAAATGTGTAAATATTTTATGGTAGGAGTTGCGGCAAATGATCGGCGTATAATTCCTCGGGTCGGAGAGATCGCCCTTTTTGGGTATAAGAACAGTACGTCCCTCAACAAACCAATCCCGTTCAACCATGTTTGAAAACTCGCGCCAGTAGGCGGTGAATGGAAGGAAATATGTTTCACCACCAGTTGAGTTGTTTATGACGTCTAGTCCCTGTAGCAGCGAAGTTCCTCGTTACCAACAAGAGCTTATTGGACTTTCTCCGTACTGATTGCCGAACACACTTTAAGGTGTCTACGGAAGAAAGCCCCGATGTGTGCGATTACTGAGGGTTTCACTGTTGAATGGACGCGTCGTTTCGCAGAATACCATCCAGAAGATTTCGACATCTTCTACGGTCAGCGGATTATCAACAACACGCCCGGATTTGTACGGAACAACATGTTTTGTTCCATACTTCTGACCAGCTTATTTATCGTTCCCTTGATAGCCATAAGCGCTCAAAATCTATCTAGACAGTATTGCTTGATAGTATGCAACACTGTCAGATTTAGAGTGTGGTGTTGGCGTCTTAGACCGACTATTGTGCGTCGGATTTTTGGAGTAAATGGTGTGCCCTGTGTTATATAATCCACCGCAGTCTGGATCAGAAAAGCGTGTTGCCTGGCCGACTGTACCTTGCCCTCGATGTTTTTTACACGTCCTTTAGCTTCCGCAACCTCGCTTGAGGTGTTATTTGCCCTCTCGCAGGGGACGAGTGCTTTGCGGCCTCACAAACGGCACTGAAAATCTGCCAGATGTCTGCATCTTCCAGGAGTTCCTCATTGAAGACCGCATCCATTCGTGGCAGTCTTGTGACTATAGGATAACCCTGGTATTAAGGCTTACCCACGTCCTTCGGTGTACTGTATGAGATGTTCCCCGTCAGCTGCTATTTACTGCGGTAAAAGTGCGGCTGGTGCGGCTAGTGCTGCTTCTAAATAAATCACTAGTTTACGATCTTCCGATGGTGGGCTATAAAAAAATGTGCACCCTGTATCTAATACGGCAAATTGTCACAATACTGTCTTTCATTTGTTGTGTAAATAACTTTAAAAGGCTAAAGTCGAAAAATGAATACTCTTACAATACGAAGACCGAAGTAAACAGTGTAAGAGTTGGTAAACTACATACATTATGACACAAAACAGACACAGACACAAAGATTGAACACGTAATGTTGATGGGGTTGGTGGAAAGTAATGTTTTTTATGATACGTACAGCTTCATTTTATTGCATAACGGTTAGATAATGCTAATGGCATAATTCAGTAATCAGATTTAGATATGTTACATGTAACTTCAAAGCGAACTTGAATTTAAATAAATGTCGGCGTAATCTACAAGTAACGTACAGCATTGGCAGCACTGTTGCGACACCAACCTGACACGCTTGCTTGTTTGCATTACCCACAAGGATTCTTGGGTTCCTGCTAGATTCCAGGACACGACACATATGTTTACTGATTTAAGATTTCCTGAAAGAGGGGTAATAAAAGAAAATTGAGCAGACTGTATTCTTGTGATTTTAGTTGGAGTTTTGATCTACCGCACAGGATATTCAGCACAGGCTGTCCATATTTTAACTAGGCGGGTGACATTATGTTGGATCTAAGATTACCTTATTTGGTTTGATATATTTTTAGTTATCTATTATTTTAAGCACACTTAAGGTATATTGTAAAAAATATAAATAACAGTAATATACAGGGTGTAGCGCAAATTCGCGCATATATCAGTTAGGCAAAAATATAAATAAGATTAGTTATTTTATTTCTTCTATAAGATATTTCTTATCCAGGTAGCCGTACTCAATTGTGTTATTTTAAATCAAACCCTTTTACTGATTATTTGCTCAAACACTATTATTCGGTTTCTAAGATCATTTTCATTTTGAACAGGGGTAGTGTACACCAAAGATTTTAAATGACCTCACAGGAAAATTTCTAATGGATTTTATTCTGGAGATCTAGGTCATGGTCCTGTACATGTTTATTATGATAAGGGTATAATTCCCTTAAAATTTTCCAGACTGGCTTGTGAAATACATTCAACTCGACAGTAATCTTTCTTATGCTGGTTTCTGGATGTCCTTCAATCCCATGAAAGACAGCTTCCTCTATCTAACTTCAACGTCTTAACTGTAAGGTCGTCCAAGAACAACAGTGCAATTGGGTATTCGATGTTGAGGATACCTTTCCCGAAACCTTTCCCCATGAAAACGCCTTGCTTGTAATGCGTTACCATTAACAAGATAGTATGTATATCAAATGCATACCTGCCATTCCAGCACTCCAGGTCCAATAGTAACGCCGGATTTAATATGTTAATAAAATACATTATTTGTTCTGGAATATTTTATATTTTTATTTGGGCACAAAGTAACATACCTTCTGATTAAGTATAGAATAAAATGTCTGACAAATGTCCGCTAAGACTTTGCTGGCACACCCTCGCTCTTTCAATGAAATTTTCGATTACATTTTCGCATATACGTTGCTCAATTTCGTCAAAGACGTGTCAAATCTCGTCTTTAAGTTCATGAATTATTGTGGAATTGCTGATGTAGGCGCCAGACTTCACAAAACCCAAAGAAAAAAATCACAGGGGAGTCATATCGCCAATATCTGTCTCCATTTCGTGTAATTACTCGGCCAGGAAATTTTTCACGCAATAATACAATAATTTTAGCTTAGAATCACCTCCCATTTTACACCTACTTAAGAAACACCCTGTATAGGAATTTCGTCTTTCCAAAGCAAAAATTTACATAGAATTAAATTAAAAAAAACCAACATCTATTTATCTTTTCATATAAAACATAAAAACACTACTTTAATTGAGTTTTATTTTTTTTTAATCTGCCGTCTATATTATCTATAATTTATTCAGTTACTGTAAGAATTAGTTAATTACACATAAATATCAAAACCATAAATTGAACGCTGCTTAACCATTATAAATATCAATAAGAAATTTACCGTAATTACAGTTGAGGTACATAAAATTAAATTGTAAAACACAAAAGATAATTGGGGTAAAAAAGTCGTATAACAATGCGGGCGTGCGCAGTAGGCAGCTTGGTCTGGCATAAATTAGAATTTATTATTTTCGATAAGGTTTTATCATGGCACCTTCTGTTAAATTATACATACATACAATTACCAGACATATTAGGGACTGATTATATTCATTCTTTCAACCTTGGTGTGATAAAGAAATCTCACCCATATCATATTTTCTTTTCCTACGAATAAACTCACCACAAAAAAAATTGGATCATTTTATTCAATTTTCAATATCATTTTCCCATTCTTCATTTTATTTAAAGGCAGTATTTATACTTTTTTTATGTTCATTTATTTAACGTCGGCCTATATCAGCTACCAGGGCTCAATCACCGACGTCAGAAGATGAGCTATCCCCAGTCTGGAAATTTTGCCAAACCTCTTCTCTATCGAAGAGTATGGAAGTTTTAGTTGCATAACATCAAATATTCTGGGGTTCCTGCTAGATTCCAGGACACGACACATATGTTTACTGATTTAAGATTTCCTGAATGAGCTGCACATTTTTGTAACTTTTTTTTTCTCAATTTTTTTTCAGTTTTATTCTGCAAAACTTCTTTATTCAGTACATTATTCTTAATATTATTTATAAGCAAGACAGGTACTATTCGAGTAGGTGAATTGATTTGAGAAGTTAAATCATACCCCTCTATAATATCACCTAGGATATTACTATAAAATCCTTTTTTTAAAGCGTCAATGTTTAAATCACCACAAACTATATTTATTTATTACTTTATTGAGCACCTCAGTGAATTTTAAGAAAAACAGACAAAAACTCCCATTTGGAGGACGATATATCGTGATTATACACACATCCTTGTTAAATTCTATAGCACAGCATTCAAAGCAGAGTTCAGCGGATATATTTGATACAAAATTTAATTCCTTACATTCCCGTTAAATAGTATCTTGAACAACTATAGCAGAACCACCATCTCTCGAAAAATCTGAAACTTTTTTATATCCCTGAGCTTTATGTTATCTAAAGACAACGTATATAATCAGTGTTCACTAACATGTAAAAAATCAACAGTATTTTCGTTAGCGAACAATTCTACAAGATTCATTTAATTTAAGATAGATTGAACATTTATGTGTGCGAGTCTATACAGGTCTGTTTTTAATTATTTTTTGACTGATTTGTTTCATCTTTATTTGTTTTTGTTAATACTTAATGTTTGTGTTGCGTTAGTGTTTTTTATGTTGCAAAGTGATATTGGGACAGTCGAGGATATAAAAAATTTTCAGTTGCATTTGTATTTACATTCTTATTTTGACTATCACTCTTTACGGAACTAGAGTCTTCTATTATAATAATATTATTTGCGTTTTCTGATACTATGTTTATGCACAATCAGGATTCTCTTCCTGCGGTTCATTGCTATATTTGAAACTATGTCAGTATGTAATATCATCCTAGTAGGTACAGTAATAATAGGAACAGATTTTACAAAAAATGCATCTTGAAGTTAAGACTTTTATATTATTTGTTACAATTTTTTTATACCAATATAAGCATTTGTTTTTACTTGTTTTAAGCTACTTGTTTTTACGTAACTGTTATAATTTAGGGAAATATTTTTTATTTATATAAGAAAAGTTTCTAGTTTCGTTATGAATAAACTTATTGTAGCTATTGTTACCTTTTTTTATTAAAATGTGAAATCAATATTAAGTTTGTAAATCTACTAATAGGTTAAAACATTTTTAAATTTCTAAAATTTAGTATATTATAGTAATTAAACATTATTATTACAAAATTTTGCATAACATACAAGGATGAATTAAAAACTCCATTAGAAATAGCGTCATATATCAGCGTCAGGTTGCACAAAACCTTCTACAGAG